>JAQFVV010006329.1:3240238-3530653 GCA_028023455.1 Epiperipatus broadwayi
TGGCACTACTGTATGGAGAGTTTTGCCTGATTTACTAATAATTAATTATTGCTGTTACCCTAGAGATTATTATTTAATTTTTAATACAACTGTGAAGTTTCAATTTAATTAAAGATTAATATGTTAATTAATTTAATTTATATCTCTTTTTCTATTGTTGCTGTTTTTATTTTAGACTTGTAAAATTTTCATCTTCACTGTGAAGATTGAACTTTTATAGAGTGTCTAAACAAAAGTATTATAATATTGTCTATATAACAAATCTGTTGTTGACATCAATATTAATCAGTCCTAGGATTAAAATATTTTTCTAGCAAATATATATATATATACACACACAAACAAAATTTTTAAAGTAGTTTCTGGATTAATTTTTGGCTAAAACCAATCAATCTTTCATGTACTATGTCTAGTGAATATTGTCACAGCTTGTTACAACATTTATCAACAGAGGAATAAGAACAAGCCTAATAGCTGTTAGCACGTGGTTCCTAACAGCCTGGAATAAGCATAATGCTCTAATTTATGGAATATCAATTTCAATATTATGGCTATTCAATTGTTTTTTTAAGAAAGTAAGATGTTTATACATTTAATATTCAATAAGCAAAAAAAATTCAGATCAAAGCATAACTTATACTTATTTTAATGTTGTTATTTTAACCAAGCCACATAAAAATAGATATTAAAAAAAAAAAAAAAATAGTAACATCAATATTTAATTTTCCCTTTCTATTTTCAAAAAAAAAAAAAACATAATCACGCACAAATTAATATTTTTTTAAGATTATTTTTTTACTTTTATATGCCTATAAAAACTTATGTACATTTTCTTATAGAGCTTATTTTCATAATCAACAATTTATTAATGTCCAAATACATTTTCAAATTTGAAATAGTTGTTTCTTTACTCACAGAATCTCCACAATCTGATCTGTTAACTGGCATTTTGGTCAGGTAATTTATTTTTACACCAAGAGTCATTATTAATTTTACAATAATTGCATACAGACTTAAGTCTTATTATTATTTTTTTTAAAGTGTCATAGCATCGGCCGGGACGCGAACCCGCAACCCGGGCAACTGCCTGCAAGTGCAAGGCAGTCGCGCTGACCTCTCGACCACCAATGCAAGACTTAAGTCTTATTAATAATCAAATCGCTATTATTATTCAAATAGATATATAACTACGATATATTTGTATTACGTTAGTTTTAAATAAATTAAATATGTACATTATCTTAATAAAGATAGATGGAGTGACTAAACAACAAGTTGCAAGATTATTTACAAAAAGTACAAAAAGAAGTAGGAAGGCATACATTAGATGCAGATGGGTGGATGGCAAAAGAAGCAATTCAAGAAGAAATTGTGATAATCAAGTTTTTATATATGCAAAAAGCAAAATGAAAATGTTTGATAAATTGCAATTTATGGATAGTAAGAGAATAGCCGAAATAGTTTTTAAATGGCTTACAAGTAAAGGGCAGGCAATAAGATGGGTGGGGAAGGTAGAACGGTATGCAGAAGATTTAGATAAAGACTTTGTGTTAGTACACTTGGAGAATAGATGCATTAATAAAAATAGGGAGCTAGAGAGATGGAAAACTAGTACGGAGAGTAAAGAGATCTTAAATATATATAGATTAAACAGAATATTGGATATGAGTTAATTATTATGATAATACCAGGGAAAGTAATTTACTGTTTAAGGCTCAAATAGGATCATTAGGCACCAAGGGAATATACACATAAACATGGGTGATTTAGTATGCAGATTATGTAAGGAAAGCATGGAAAATATTACACTTGCTAATGGAATGTAAATGCTTACAAGCAGGAAGGTACAAATAATGAAGTTGTAGGAAAATAAATATAGACCAAATGATTATACAGAAAGGAGGTTCTTGGTCATCATGCTGGGATTGGAAAAAGATAAGGAGGATATAGATACAAAGGTCATGGAATGGACAAAGTTGATGTGGAAATGGGATAAAGCAGAATAGAGAAGAATGTAAGAAAACAGGTGGCAAGTAAAAAAAGAAGGTAGGGTGGCTAACAGGTTTTTCTTAGGCATATTGGCTGAAAGATTTCTGACTTTGATAAAAGAGTACCCATATAACATCACATCATAAAGACCAAACAATAACTTTTATCATTAGTAATAATATTCTATTGCTTAACCAACTTCTTAACATAATTTATTATACCATCTTTATTTTAATGCAGCATAAAAAAATATGGAAAAAAATATATATAAAAAAATAAAAATAAAATGGAAGGTGTGAGAAATCATAGCTTAAACTGTTACTTGATTAAATGTTTTATGGTTATTTATTGACTTTAAACCCACTAAATATCACATCATCACTGTCCTTTATGCTTATACATATGGAACAAAATTTTCCATACATTAGTGCAACTCAGTGCAAGCCAGAGTAATCAATGGACACAGAAAGGTTTGTGCATAAAGTCTCTATCAAGTGCCTACTCATCCAATATTAGACTAGTTTCTAGGTTTGGGCTTTTGTCAGTGAGGAGCCTCAAGAGCACTTCACCTAGATCTTAGAATCTAATGCAACCATTCAGCAGCCACTTTTACCTTTTTATCTAACTATAAAGCTTTGAGTCCAAAATGAAAACACAATAATATTTTCAATTCAAGCTCATTAGCTTGAGTAGTCATTTAAATCTGAACTCAGTTCAGCATTCCTACTCTTTGGTGTCTTTAGTTCCTTAACAACCACAGTTGCCATAATCCTATTGGGCAGGATAGTGAAAACCTTCCTGCATCCATTGATTATTCTGGCTTGAAACTGAATGGTGCTACTGTAAGGAGAATTTTGCCTCTATGTAAACAGCTTGGGTAAGTATAAAGAATGATAATCAGATGATATTTAATGGTTTAATACCAAGCCTGCACAATAGGATTAGAGTGACTATGGTTATTAAAAAACCAAAGACACCAAAAAGTATGGATTCTGAACTGAGTTCAGATCATATGACTATACAAGCTAATGAGCTTGAATTGAAAACATTATTCTGTTTTATTTTGGACTCAAAGCTTTATAGTTAGCTAATAAGATAAAAGGTGGCTGCTGGAGGGTTGTATTAGATTCTAAGATCCAAACGCACTGCTCTCAGATCCAAGACTCCTCACTGATGAAAGCCATAAGCTAGAAACTAGTCTGCGGATATTGGCACTAGATAGGGATTTTATGCACAAACTTTCCTGCATCCATTAATTACTCTGTTTGGCTCTAAGTGGCACTACTGTTTAGAGAGTCTTGCCTCTGTATTTATTGGCTTGTTTTAATTTTAAAGCTATATTGCTTTGAGAAATGCAATGAATCGTTTATATCATTAGTTGCATATATTTTTTTAAAAAAGAAAGGTAATCAAATAAAATATAATAACCATTCAAATGATTGTTGCTTATAAGGTCATAAGCAGAACATTCATGCAATAAAAATAACAGTGGAGCTTTCCCTTTGCTGCTGAATCTACCACTCTATTTTTAGATATGAGCATTACTATATTTGATCATCATCAGTCAATGGCGTAACTACAAAAATTGCCCCCCCTCCCCGAAGGCAAAAATTCAAAAAGAGCTCCATTTTAATTTTGGAATTTTGATTTTTCATGTAGTCACAAATTTTTAATTATTTATTTTATATTATATAAGATAATTTAATAAATGTACTTTAAAAATCCTTTTCCCTAACCTTTGCATTTGCAAAATCACTAATTGGTTCTTTTAAGCCCATTTTAGATGCTTCCTTCTGTTTAATAGCTAACTTTGCAATGTATTTGAACTATTGGAATTTGTTTTATAATCTTTCATTATTTTTAATTTACTAAAAGACCTTTCAAAGTTAGCTACAGTTACAGGAAGTATAAAAAATAACAAGAAAACGGTATATATTCCACTAAATTCACTTTCCAAACAACTGTATTTTGTAATTAACAAGTCTGAGAAATTCTTAAATCACTTTTTTTTTTAATAAGATCGTCTTTTAATGAAAAAATCACTTGAATTAATTGTCTAGCAAGCTGATCCAAAAAAAAATTCTGGGTACTTATTTTTAAGATTTGAGCAATTGTCTAACACATCAGCGTCTGTCATGTTAATAATTTTCTTAGGTTCTAAAAAACTAAAATGGTACTTTAGTGTCTGCATTTCCTCAAAACGCTTTTTAATTTACACAGTTATTTTATTTATCATATTATAAAAGACGTTAACTCGACGATTAGAAGTAACTTTTCCTCATTATTAAATCGATAATCGGCACTCAATTCATCGAAGTGTTATTTGAATTTTTCAAAATAATTTTAAAAATTCCTTATATCATATAACAACGACAATTTATGTGATACAGTTAATAAGTGAATATATTTTAATTGCCTTGCTATAGAAATTTCAGGTTTATGGCTTTTGGACTGCGTGGGCTCGCAGGCATCGCCTTCCTTTCCGACTGGATAGTTATGTCATTTCATCAGTGGTAGTTTGCCATTGTATATTATTCTCTGACCATAATTTGTATACTTTTTTCAAATTAATCATGTAATGAAGTATGTTATTAACATGCATACATTATACATATATATTTCTAAAATAAAGTATAACAAATAAATTATTAATTTATGCTTAACTGACGTGGAGGTTTTTCTTTTTGGTTTCTCATTTTATTGTCTCTGTTAAGCCCCTAGAGCTGAACAATCCAACTGTTCCAATTACTGTATTTCTGATTTGTTTTCACGCTTGCCTACAGATGTAACAGTAAATGAAAAACTAGTTAACTCTTTCAGTTGATCAAAAGAAAAAAGTAATGTGGAAATTAAATCCTAATTTTTTTAATAAACTTTTTTCCTTTGAGTGAAAAGGTGAAATGACAAAATAAAAAAAAGATAAGTGAACTTTTAGGTTGTTGGTTTTTTTTTTATTTTATTCGGTCAAATTACGAAATTTTAAATTGACATCAAGTTATAATTTAACCAGTATTTTATGTGAAATAATTTATGATTCTAATTTAAAACTCTATTATGTAATTAATGCCGTGTGCAGTTTAACTCAGGAGTAAGAATTTAATATTCCAGGAACAATTTCCAGGAGGGTAAAAAGGATTTAGGACAGTTTATTGAAGTTTTATAATAATTAGGGGGCAGTGTTAATTAAGATTAAGCCCTATATGGTTTAATGCAGTGATA
This sequence comes from Epiperipatus broadwayi, assembly GCA_028023455.1. Lineage (NCBI taxonomy): Eukaryota > Metazoa > Onychophora > Udeonychophora > Euonychophora > Peripatidae > Epiperipatus > Epiperipatus broadwayi. The sequence continues at coordinate 3,245,447 of JAQFVV010006329.1, forward strand.
AATGATAGGATTCTGGAATTTGATATTTATCCAGCTGTCTCTTCTGGTATTCAAATTTCTTAAGATATTTAAATCATTCATTGATTGTTGTAGCTTCTATCAGTCATGTTTAATAAAGAGTTCAAACTTTTACTAGAATTATATTAAATTGCTTCTCTTTTTTTACGAGATTGTTATTTTCATGTTAATAGTATAATAATATATTTACCATCTTTCAATCCAATTTATGTTACATAGGCAAGAATATTAATACATTATATGACCATCATGTATTATTCCTATCAGCTATTGATTACTATAGCTTGCACTAGATGGCTCTATTGTATGGAGAGAATTGCTACTTTTTTTATAAGCAAAACCACTTGGTAGTTATAACATACAAATGGTATTATATCTGTAATAGCATCAATAAATACATTGCCTTTAAAGTAATAGTGCTCAAAAAATAATACAATAATTTAAAAAAATCCAAAATATTCAGATAGATATATAATGCGACTCAGAAGACATGTTTTTATTTATTTATTTACATTATAAATTAGTACACTGTACAGGCTTACACATACCTGCACATATATAATGTAATATATGAGGGATTCGAACTCAGGCTTTTACACAACCCTCAGCTCTCCATGACATCTCATATTGCTGACCCATCTAATCATCAGGTGGGTCAACAATATGAGATGGCATGGCGAGCTGAGGGTTATGTGAAAGTCTGAGTTCGAATCCTTCATATATTATAAATTAGTATAAAATTGATTTTTGTATGCATGAAAAATCATTCTAAATTAAGGACCACAGCTTTATTAGTTAGTTCAATTTTTAAAAAAACATTGTGGTGAATTGCTAAGTAGAAAAATGACATACAACAGAGATAACGATAATCAAAAAAGTAATATTTTGATTTATTATGTATTTATTGATTTTGTTTTATTTTTTGTTTGTAAATATAAACATAAAGATTATCTTTGAAATTATATTTGAATAGTAGAATTTTTTGAATAATACATATTTGGATTAATAATTTTACTTGTAGTTGTCTTGCGTTGTTAGCCGAGAGGTATCGCAGCCGCCATGCAAGCAAGTAGTTGGTTGCAGACGGGTGTGGGTTCGCGTCCCGGCAGATGCTATGACATATGAAAAATTTTACTTGTAGTTTATTGTATTCACTTTAAAAATGTGTATTTAACATAATAATGCCTAACTTTCAATATTATTAATAAAAATTACTAATTGCTATTATGCACAATTTTTAATCCCTATATTCATTGCATTTGGTTTTAAGCCCTTCCGTAAATATATAAAAATTATGAATAATAGCCAACTCCATTTAGTATTTATGTTTAATATATATATATGTGTGTATATATATATATATTAAATACAATAATATTCATATAATTCAACGTATTCTGTTACAAGTACTTTCGACTATATTCTTTTTAGTCTTCATCAATTATATAATGATATAATGTTGAATAATCAAAAGGAGACATTATTCTATAACTCATAATTCTATTCAGTTCTCCCACAATTCAAATCATGTGCTTTGAGTATGATAATGCCATCTAAAAGTCCATTAATTACTCTGACTTAGTATACGTTCTGGAATTGAGTAAATAAACTGAATTATTCCTTTTAATGCAATAATATTTTAGAATGTAAAACTAATTTGAAATTCATATTTCAAAAAAATAGTAAATTTGATAAAATACAAAAATAGCTATTTTTATATTGATTGTAAAAAAAAAAGATATGTTGAATAATATAAATTTTAAGAATATTAAAAATAAACCATGATATTTCCTTCATAAGATGTGAAATATGGATTGCATTATAATCACATGGTGTTCTGCAATAAACCAGGTCATTTACCCTAGACCACTTATATATATATATATTAAATTTGAGCTGATAGCTTGATAGTATAATGGAGAAATAAACATTAGGTGTTGCATTAAATACTAAAGATCTAGTTGCACTGGTTGAAGATCTAAAGTTTTTTCCTGATGAAAGCCACAACCTGGAAACTGGTCTGGGAATATTAGATAGGACAGAACATAATATAGATTTATTCATCTGTATTCTATTATTACTAACTAAAGCTTACAGTAAGGGGCATAAAGATAGTGAACATTAAATGATATTTTACTGGTCATTTATCCTAAGAGTATTATATTTATCTATCAACAATTACATGGCTATGTTGCTTAAATGAATATAACCTATTTAAAAATATTCTCTATCTGAATTCAATCTTTAGGTTCTGTCAAGATTAATTGTTTATGCTAACCACTATGTCATAAAAATAATCAATTTGACTTTATTGCTCAAGTTTGGGCACTGGAAATGATAGAATGGAGTACAATCCATGAGTACCAAGATTCCCCATTCTATTATTGCACTAAACTAACAATAAAACCACTATACCTTGATACTCTGTAATATAATATTAATTGTAACCAACTGACATTTCCATTGCTGCATAACAAAATAACTGCAATTTGAAGGTTAAAATAAATTTACAGAATAGAACTTCTAAATTGTCAAGTTCAGCTGTAATTAACAAAATATTTTAGTAATAATAATTTATGCAAGAATACTTTTGGCTGTTAATAGTATAAATAGTGCATATATCACATAAATTAATATGTTAACTTGCCATAAGCTGGACTTTGAAACTTGAGTAAAGATGATAAGATTTTAAATAAGTTGATGATTTTTTTTCAAGTAGCATATTTGAATAGTTGGTCGTTCTTAGAATAAGGAAGAGATATGCAAAGATATCCATAAAAAAAATCCTTAATCACAAACGATTAGTTTGGATATTAATATCTTCCAATATTTTTCAACAATTGTGAAGCAGTATTATCACTGGAGCAGGCAGTTTAAGGTTATTATAATGTAAACAGAGAAAGTTAATATAGATTATGTAAATTGTTAGAAACTAAATATAAGTACTGTTCTATAAACACCTTGATATAATTGAAAAGATAATACACTGAACCGAAAATTTAAAATTTCACTCAATTGTACTGTGCCCTGAGTGATTTAGAATAGTAATAAGAGTGGCTGACTTGACTTAAATATTTTTGAATAGATTCTCAGCCAGGAAAAATAATCGTAAACCTCTATTCACTTAAATGGAAATGTGTTTAAACTGTCATATGACTTCTTGAGTCATACTTTTATCACTTTTTTATTTTAAATTATTATATGAATCTCTGGATTTTGTTTTTTTCTTATTCTGTAGTAATATTGACATTTTGTTCTACATTTACATATTTTATCAATATACAGTATTCAATCTTTTATTTTTTTCAATGAGGTCAGTAACACCTGTTTGTTCTCTTACCCATACATATTGCTAGAAGAGATGATAATAGATGGACAATTGAAATTTTAAACTGGATTCCAAGAGATTGTAAAAGACCCAGAAAGAGACCATATGTGAGATGGATGGATGAAATAAGAAAGTGTGCAGGAGTGATGTGGAGAAGAGAAGCTAAAGATCAGAGAAGATGGATTAAACTTGGAGAGACCTTCATCCTGCAGTGGATTGATAATGGTTGATGATGATACAGTATTATTATATTTTTCTGATAACATCATTTTTATTTTTAAAAGGGATTCACCATCATTAACATTTTCAACTATTATCAATCCATTGCAGGATGAAGGTCTTTCCAAGTTTAATCCATCTTTTCAAATTTATAGCCTCTCTTTTATACATCATCCCAGCACACTTGCTTATTTAATCCATCTATTCTCACATGTGACCATTTTCTATTAAAATCCAGCTTAAGATTACAACTGTCCATCTATTATCATCTCTTTAACATTTCCAATCTAACTTCACTTCAGTCACTTAATTTTTTCAATGATGTCAGTAATGCCTGTTCTTGTTACTCCTAATAAGCATCTCTCCATAATTTTTTAAATGGTCTGAAGTCTCTGTATTGCTCTTATGTTAAGGGTCTAAGTCTCTGATCCATAAGTAAAAACTGAAGCTTAGATTCTTAACAGATAATTAAATTACTGAAAATTGGTCAGGAAAAACTTAATGCATGCAATGTCATAGAAAAGAATATGGCAGCCACTGCTGAATAGAATATATAAGAGTTATTCGGATAGATAAGTGTCGTTTATAGATTAAATATTTTGAAATTTCAACATTACTTTTGTAACTGCAGTAAGCTATATATAAAAAATTCTATGCACAAACCTGCAACAACTTTAAGATATTTGTAGTAACCTGTACGTAGTATATTTTTCTTAGAAAAAAAATGAAATAGTGGTTAATACATTTGTCTAATTAAACCATAGAATTTTTCAGGTTTCAAACAGGTTTAAGAATTTTTTCCCAATAAACTGGCCCATATCAAACCCATGTAGCCATTCAATTATTAGTTAACAAATGAACATTAATTATACATGATCATCATCTCTTATACTAGCACATAAATGTTTATAAACAAGGCAAAACTCTCCATACAGTAGTGCCACCTGTGCCAACTAGAGTAATCAATGGATGTCAGAAGGCTTGTGCATGAAATCCCTATCTAATGCCTACTCATCAATATCCCCAGACTAGTTTCTGGCTTGTGGCTAGTCTGGGGATATTGGATGAGTAGGCATTAGATAGGGATTTTATATGCACAAGCCTTCTGGCATCCATTGATTACTCTGGTTGCCACAGGGTGGTACTACTGTATGGAGAGTTTTGCCTAGCATTAATTATTCTTAGATTGAAGATAAAATGAATTGAAAAACTATAACACTATTAGAACCTGGTACAAGTGTGGTGACTAATACATTTTTCTTCAATATTTCTTATCGAAGGAATCTTGGTGAAGTCCTTTATCTGCAGACAGAGAATATTTAATAACTATTTTACCTTATCATTTTTACTGAAAATCGAGCAACCAATAAATGGTCTGGAAACTACATAGGATATGATTTTTTGGATAAAAAAAAATTAGTAAACAAAAGCAATTTTCGACATTTCATTTACTTAATTCAAATCTTTTATTTATATCATATTCATAATATTTTTTTAAAATTAACTTGACTTCAAAAACTCATTTTTTGAATATAACGTTTGCTAAATATATTTGTGAAGTTAGAACAATTATGGTCAGACGATTACATAACCACAGCGGTAATTCCCAAGAACCAATAAAGTTTATTTAAACAAATTTTTTTAATTATTGTAATTTTTTTAAAAACTTGAATATAAATCTGCATTTATTATATTGTTTTAATATATATATATATAATTTTATTTGTAGCCCGGTCAGAAAACTTGGACACTTCAGAGCTGAAGCTTGAGATTGAACAAACACGTACAAGCGTGGAAAGACTGGACAGTAAAGTGACCTGCCTTAGTAATGATGTTTCAGATCTGGTTAAAGAATTAAAAGCAGCTGTTCGCATGATGCAGTCTCTACCGTTCAGTCCGCACATTTCACCTATGCGTTCTCCTATGGATTCTCCAATCTTTTACTTCAGTGCATCTTCCGAGAGACACTCACCTGAAGACGCCCCTCAATCACCTATCCTCTTGCCAGGGACTCATACAACAGAATCCAGCACAGACAGTCCACTTAATGAGAATGTAAGTTTTCAAAATGACAGCTGTCTGAAAGCCAAAAATGTATCTTTGACAGAAACTTTACCTACTACTAGTGATAATGACAATAGTGTAATGTCACATCTTTCTCCAAGTACTCTTTTGGGCAAAGACTCTTCCACGGTGAGAGCAGATGGTAGCCTAAACCAATCAAGCGGGAATTCCAATAAACTAGAATTAGCGCAACGTTTGTGCAATGGTAAACTGGACTACGTAATTAATTTAGAAGTTTTTGATAATGTTGAAACAACAGATTTATAGCTGTATTAACTTCATGCTACTAAATCTAGTTTTCAAATAAGTTTTATGAAATGACACTATTACATTGAACAGTTTTACTACGTTTTTAAATTATAATCAAAAGGAAATATGAGGTAATAATCAATGGGTCAGTATTTATAAATTTTTGTACTACAGATTAAATATATATACTAAGTTCTATCCATTTGCACATAGTTTAATTAACATAAAAACATTCAATGAAATAATTTTATTCCTACTTTATAAAGGTCAAAAGAAAATATTGAAAATCGGGTATGGGATAAATATTTAAAAAATATACTTCTCTTTATTACATAACTAAGTATTAATATCAAGAATTGATAACATATTTATTTAGCATAGTATAGAATAATTTATTTTACTTAATATGTATACGAAAATTTCATTTTAACACATTATATATTTATTGAATGAAATGATCTTGCCTTATATGACTGTTTACACATAATCTTACATGCACGTATGCACACATTTCTATATGTAAACTTACACAAAAAGCATTACATTTTCATTTTTTAAAAAAAATGTCTTCACTGAAAAGAAAATATAAACAAACATAGATAGATAAACAATGTATATATCATACGTGTGTTTGATACATATCTGTTACATGAGTGTCCGTAAGTATATGTGCATGTATATGGAAAATAAATGTAAAATTAAAAAACTTTATATTCAAATGTACACAAAGTTACGTTAAGACAAGTATAAAAAAATTATATGCAGATAAGATACCATTAATCCAAACACTCATTGTTCAAAAAGTTGTATTATCCAAACAAAAATTTCAAATGCAACGTTTAAATCTTTTTATCAAGAAATAAATTAGATTATACATATATTTAAAAATAAAGTTAAAGGAAAAAATACTTAGTAAATACTTGTAAATTAATAAGTCTAACTGCAGTGAGTTATCTATTTTTTTTTTTTTTTTTAAACCTTGAACACGGTTGGATTAACAATGAAGCAGTAAATGTGAAAAATTTACAAATCCAAAAAAGCTCTGGAACCAAGAATTTTGGATTAATAGAATTTTACCTGAATGATATTTAATAATAATTAAAAATGATTCCACATTAAGACAAACAAAAAAATAAAAATGTCCATTTATTAATGGTGCTCATTGAGCATAGTAGTGTGTTTATCTGGCACGCCTATAACCTGGATTCAAATCTGGGCAGAATAAACTTGAAATTTTTTTGAATAGACTTGGATTGTTTTTTTTTTTTAGGCAATTAGTTTGTAGTCATCTCAGATAATCATCCAACATTTATCATGAACGGTATTTAGCTATTCTTACCATGAGGGTAAAACAAAAATGGAATATCTTAGACCAGTGGTCTTCAACCACCGGGCCGCAGAAGTTTTCTGCCGGGTCGCGCTAGACTGGCAAGAAAGTTAGTAATAACAAAATAATAAGATTTTAAACTTTTAATTAATATAAACAGTTTTTATTTATTTTTTCATTGCATTTTTACTCTGTTAAAAAATAAGAAACAGAACAAAAACGAAATCTAATCAATCATACATAAATTAATTTGTTTTTCTATTTATCACAGATGTTTATGGAGAGATAGAATTAAATTTATTATTTTTCTAAAAAAATTCAAAATTTAAAAAAAAAAGGTTTTTTATTAAACAAACTCCAGTTGTCTTTTGATAGCCAATCACGGTCGCTTGTCGGCATTGTTTATGTGTTAAAACAAGATCAAAACTTTTGACTTTTTCAAGTTTCGTTTTCTTTTTTTTTTTTTTTTGTTTAAAAATACGCCCACTTTTTTTTTTTGGCCTATAAGGCGATATTTTTTGGTTTTATTTGTATACTGCTAATATACTAAAACTTTTATTTTTAAAACCAATTTCTGTTAACCTTTTTTTAAAAATAAAAACAAACAAAAAATAACTTTGCGATTTTTTTTTTTTTTTTGGCTTTATTTCTATTACGCGATATCTATTTTACCATTTTTAAAAAAAAACTTTTCCTATTAATTACATTTTTTGATCCTTTCAACACACCAGCACAAAAAAAAAATTACAATAACATCAAAACTTCAGACTTTTACACGTTTCGTTTTATTTTTTCAGATTTAAAATACGGCGAATTTTTTTTTTGACTGTACAGTGATTAATTACGCGATTTCTATTTTGCCCTTACTACTATCAAAAGACAACCTCCATATATATATAACCATCTTGTATATTTAACATTAAATACAGATATTACATTTATCATAATCATTGCCATGTAATTACACTAGCTATGATATTTCCCAACATTCAGGTGAATAACATTTTATTCTTGAATGTTTTAACAATGAAATAATAAACATAGAAATGCAAGCACATTAATGAGAACGATTGTTATTGTACTGTTTTCTGTGTTCAGCATGTGAAGGTAAGCAACACCATTACAATACACAATAACTAGTGTGCTGTTTTGGTCAGTTATAACAATTATGCTTATCTAAGGCTAAGCAGGTTACATCTTTACGAAAATTTATCTGTAAACTTCTGCCCGTCTGCGAAATCTTATCCTTATTTTTGCAGGGCCGCAGGTGTGAAAAGGTTGAAGACCACTGCCTTAGACTACCCAAAAATTGGCAAATCTGATAAATAATGTCTTTTTCACTCTTTATGAGGAGTATTGGAGAGGCTTTTGTTTTGCAGTGATCTATTTTGAGATTGTTTTTATCCTTATTTGAAATAAATTTATTTCATTTATTTAAAAGCTGATGATTATTTTAAACTCATAGATGATATTTTTGAAATTATAACCTGTAATTAAAATATTATTATTAGCCTCGGTAGTTTTTTTTTTTTTTTGCTAAAGTTTAGTATTTTTAGGTCCAAACGAAAGTAATCACATCATACCCGGAAGCTATGATAAGTAACACTTAGTAACAAATGATAAAAAATAAAATGAATTAGATTCTAATTTTGAAAAAAAAAATGATAAAATTAAACCATTAATTTTCATTTTAAGAATAATTAATGTTAAAATTATCCTGCTTCAAAACTATTATAAATAGTATATACATATATCTTTTTCACGTCTTTGGTCATAAAGTCTATGATAACATCTCTCAACAATGTCTTAAAAACGGATAAAAACCAGTCCCCCCTACCTTATGTGAAAATCGTCTAGTGAAAATAAATATTATTCATTAAGTGGATATTCTCTAATCTAATGAATGACTACTAAAAATTATTGATATAATTGCATTAAGTGTTTTATCTCAAAGTTGTGAGGGAAATAATAAATTTGACTCCCCCCCCCATGTGTCATAGCATCAGCCAGGAAGCGAACCCGCTATCCCAGGACAACTGCTTGTAAAGCAGCTGTCGCTGACCTCTCGACCAAATGCTTGACTATAAGTTTGACATTTATCAGTTAAACTGTATACTTAGTTACAAATTGTTTCTGGTAGTATATTTATAAACATAAATACTTGCTGACAATTGTAGATTAGTATCCTGTTTGCTTTAGTTGAGTAATAGAGGGGTGGATTTTGCATCTTAAGGGTCCTGAATCATGATTCCAATTTTTTCACTTTTTGTTCTTGAATTTTTTATGAACTCATTTTTTTTTCTTAAACAAAAAATAATTATTTAAGGAGTAAACAAAGATGATTTTAAAAAATACATAAAATTATAAAAATAGATTGCATGTTTTTAGAATTTGTCTAATAGCTAATTGTTTGTTTTCAGAAACAATGAAATCCAATATAAAAATAAATTGGAGAAAAGTATAAAAATAATAGATGTCTTTCAATGTTTACTTAAATGTGGTTGAATTTAAGCTTAAAAATTAATCCAAGTAAATATGTTTTATCTACGGATTGATATTATTTTTATGGGTTGCATAGTTGAGTGCATTGGAGAGAGAAATGAAATCAAAAATTGAATCATTTCCCAATCGGAAATAAGAACATGGCCTTTTCCTCATTATTAAAGATAATATTATAGTTTAGTTTTATTATTGTTCTTGAAATTTGTTCATTAATTCTTATCTTACCAAATCAGATTATTCTAAAATCTTTATTTTCTAGCTAATAATAATTACTTATCCATTTACTGACTATTGTTGAATGATTTAACTAGATTGTTTAGGAGGTCATATATATATATATGCCTATATGTACATTGAAAATTTTTTAAATTCATCTGACTTGGACTCAAACACCAATTACTGATATAGAAGATTGACTAATGCGCTATGATGCCCTTCTTAGGAAAAATTTAAGAAAAAACAAAAAAAAGCTCAGTTTTATGATTGACTTTTCAAATAACCAATCATACATCATCTGTGTGTGAGTATGTATTTGACTTTTTCATCATTATTTTTAATTTTTGTACAAAATCCAGAAAGAAACAGAAAATGTGATCTGAATAAACATTAAAAATTGTAGTAAGCTAATTTTTACTCGTATAACATAGTTAATTTTGATGATCTCCAAATAATTTTTTTATAATAACTCTTGAATAGTAATTATTAAATTTATTCTTTTTTGCCTAAGGACTTTATAAAAATGAATATCATATTAATACAGACCACAATTGATTATTTTCTTTGTTCTTGCTTATCATGATATTTACCAAAAAGAGTCTTTAGAGAGAACAGATATTTTTTCTATAACATCCATCTACCATGCTTATGACTTGGAATTTATGTAAAATTCAGACTTTTTTTTTTTTCAGTTCTAAGGAGATTTAAATTTTTTATCAGTTAACTAACCCACAGAGAACCTATCTAACTATGTATTTACTGGTTTGTAATTGAGTATCTATCTATTCTTAGTTTGAAAGGTTATCTAACCTGGTGAGCAGTGCCTTCTCTTTTACATTTCGTTTTTTGATGTCGTATTTTAGCAATGAATTCAGTGTAGCAAAACAGTAAAAATATCCACATTCAAAATTCATTGCAAAGCAATATTATCAATATTATAAAATATGTATTATATGTGTAAATATATATATATATATGTGTGTGTGTTTGCGAACAGTATGTAATATATAATGATAAAGTGTCGTTAAATAAATATCTATGTTTAAATGTTGTCAAACTGTAAGCAAATGAAACAAGAATAAGATGTTGTATTAAGAATAAGATGTTGTATTAAAGAAAGAGGATACACTTGCTTATATTCATGTTCTTATATTTTTTATTCATTGAATGTTTTAATTTGAATAATTATTTTCATCTAATAAGGATTATGAATATTTAAAAAGTGATATATAGAACCAATATTTTTTTTAAAAAGCATCAAAATCAAAATTACTTGTTATTAAGATATATATAAAAAAAATTCTGACTTGTGTTTATTTCAATATGCTGGTGTTTCCTGTGTCCAGCATACCTGAAGATTCAGAATTTATGAAAAATTTTAAAGGAGCTTGTAGAAAGTCTGGACGACTTGATTTGTTAGCATATTAATTTCACATACATCATAATATTTCTAATCCATTAGGTGTTTTAATAATAATATAAATTATTTCCACTTATTAAGAAATATAAGTATTAAAAATATAATAAGTTGAACCTTGCATATATACAACTGATGTTAAAACAAAAAATATTCAATGTTCAAAGTCCAAAACTAGTGATTAAGTCATATAACTAGAAGATTTTAATCTGTGGTTGTTCAGGATTTTAAAATATTCATCTCACCTAATGAGGGTAGATTTATTACATGAAATGCATATATAATAGGAGGCAATAGTTCTGACATTTTTCAAAGACTACACCTCAGGTAACAAACTTTAGAGGAATGTGTGACAGATCTGGCAAATTTGATGAATTATTAAATATTTATCAAAGGCCCTAATCGTCTTCTATTATTATTATTATTATTATTATTATTATTATTATTATTATTATTATTATTATTATTATTATTATTATTATTATTATTATTATTATTATTATTATTATTATTATTATTATTATTATTATTATTATTATTATTATTATTATTATTATTATTATTATTATTATTATTATTATTATTATTATTATTATTGTTGTTGTTGTTGTTGTTGTTGTTGTTGTTGTTGTTGTTGTTGATTTGTGTGTTGTTATAATGAATTTTAAAATGTACATCTTTAAACATATGAATTGTTCTTGTAAATTAAGAAAATTAAGAACACCTATTAAAACTTGTTCTAGAATTGACTTTTATTGAGATAATACCCAATGGTCAGCTATATTGATGATTAAGAGTTGTCTCTTGGTCCCATAGTATTCTATTACTTAGTTATTTTAACTTAAATTTATGCAGAAAACTTAATGTACACAAGCATTGATAAATGAAATATAAGCTAAAGCAATTTAAATAGCCCATTTAACACCCACTGGTGCTATAAACAGTATATTATACCACTATTAATTTTTATATGCCTTAATTTCATGTTATTTTTAAAAATCCATCTCAGTATCTTATTAAGCATATCTTTATTTTGAAAAAATAAAATTAGTTTGAATTTATCTTTTGTAATATAACTAATATTAACAATATTAAAAAGCAAATTTATTTCATTATAATAACTGATCATAAGAAATCAATCAACTGAATCCAATTTCATTTTTGTAATTTTATGGCTATATTTTTAAATTTGTTCTTACGAACATTTTAATATGTATTGTAAATAATGTTTATAATTAAAAAAATAAAATTTGAAACAATATTTATGTAAAACAAATACTTTTCTTAAGAGCAATATGAGATCCACTCTTAGTCTGCGTATGTCTAAACTATGTTGTAGCCATTGTGAGTTTTAATTAAAGACTTCAGCATTTTTCCACAAAGAAGTCATTATATACATATATCACTAGGCTGATCAACTGCTTACTGATAATGTTTTTTCCCCTGAATTTTCTCATTTATTTTATTCTCTAGCAAAAATCCTCAGATATCTAAAATTTTACTCTGATTCGAACTTCAGCTCTGAGCATAGGTGGAAAATGGATTAATTATTATATGATAATTTTCATTTATCCAAAGACTATTATACAATTATTGTTATCAAATTATGTATATATGATTGTTTTACGGGATTTGCAAATGTATGTCTATATACAAATTTATTTACTATCTCTATTTCTAATTTATTTTGTATGCGCTTGCATATATATATTTTAGTTACGTGATTCACTATACTGTATATGCAAAAAACGTGAATTATAATATAGAATAAAAATAATTATTAGCATAATCAAAATGGCCTCTTCAAATCATTTGCATTTTTTATTTAAACATTAAAGTCATTCGTAATTTTCACAACATCTTAACCCATTGCTGACATTAGGTGATTAACAGCACCCTCTCATAAATTTTATGGTCTCATTTATATTAGTAAAAGAATTGTCAGAAACTTTTATGAAAAATAAATCACAATTTTAATGGCATCTGTCAAGTAAAAGTAATAGAGAAATGTTATCTATTTCTTTAAGTTTAAGATTAGTTTAGAAAGTTATATAACAAAATAACGAAACTGAAGCCAAGCAGTGAAAATCACTTTAAAAAGAGTGCTTTTTGACAAATTATTGAACAAATTGAATTAAAAATATTCAAGATACTTATATTTATTTTCTTTGATTAAATAAATTTATATAAAAACATTTAAAAATTTTAGAAACGTAAACTTTTTACAGAGAACACAATAAGCACGTTAAAGAAACGACTTTTTTTTAAAAAAAAAAAGAAACTATAAACAAAAATAATTTAACTGCCAATGCTTATATGTGGACATATAAAATAAGTGTGATTTTTATGGATTAAACTATACTCGGCAATACATTTATAAGTAAGTTTGCGAAGTATTGCTTTAGTTTTATGATTGACGTTGTATTGAACTACAGCAAGAGCTTATTCTGAATTGGAAAGTTTTTTTTCTCTCATGTCTCATAGCATCAGCCGGGAAGCGAACCCGCTAACCTGGGACAACTGCTTGCAAGCAGCTGTCGCTGACATCTCGACCACCAATGCTTGACATTTCTTTTTTTTTTAAGGAAATAAAAAAAAAATCAGATTACGTATTTAATAGAACTTTTAAAGTTTTTTAAAGCATATTAATGCCATTTTCATTTAAATATTCAATTAAACAACTATTATCACAAAATATATAATGAATTATATTAAATGGTTATAGCTTGTGTCATATTGTGATGTAAAATATTTTTTTCAGATGTAATTAAAAGTTTCTGAGCCTATATCTTACGTTCAGATATTATTTTAGCTATAGTAAGTATTTTCCATCTCTGAAAACCTTTGTAAAATGACCTACTTTTTTCTTTCATTGTACATCATTAATTTCCCTATCATCTTCTGTTCCATCTTTATAAAAAAGCTGTTTGATAGTTACAATATTTTCTTATAATATTCTTTATATTCATTTTAGAAACTTAAATAAAAAATTCTCTGTGTTGCTCCTTTTATCTTATATAATCATTCTGAACCTCATTTAACATTTTATATTTCAGAAATGGCTTTTTCTTAGATGAAGTCAGAAATTTATATGCATAAACTATATTTTTAGAAATATAAATGACAATAATAAAACAACCTCGACTGAATAATATGTGAAATAATTCAAAAGCCAACTTTTGCATTGTAAACTATTACATACAGTACAAGTTTCACAAGGACAGTTCATAATAATGTACTTTATAATTTGGAAGTTGACTATTATAAATATTATCTAATATCTTGTTTGCCATAGAATACACTTTAATAATCTGACTGATTTAATATAATTCAAAATATTAAAAATAATCAGTTTTATAATTATATACACACACACTCAGAAGTAGTAAAATAAAACTAAAGTTATCTATATAAAATTTGCTGATATCAATACCAATTCTATAAATGAATATTACCTATAGCCAATTTGCATTGTGTATGATAACCCCAAGAGAAGGCTTTGTTATTGGTATATAGTCTGGTTCTTGTTAATATTTATTTATAAAATAGATATAGTAACTTAAATCCAATTTTGTTTATTGCAAATGCATGCATATATATTTCGAATATATTATTTACTTAATTACATTTGATATATGTGAGTGCATATGTAGGATTGGAGTTAGTCTATTTTGCACTTTGGAAAGTCAACTCCTTTGATTCTCCATGCCCCCCCCCCCACCTAAAAAATGCCAATTCATTTTTATAAACTAGTTTGTAGAAAAAGCAAAAATCATAAATCTGTTTGTCTTTTGCAAAACCATTTATTTTGTATAAAATGTGGCTCTTAAAGGTCCCTACTGGGATCTTATCAAATTGTAGTATATGAAAATTTTACAGAATAAATGCACTATAAACTGTATACTTAATGCTACAAATATATGATTTTTTTTCTACAGTACAGGCTTTTTCATACCTGCACTCCACTATATAATATATAGCATTCCATCATCAGATTTTCAATGAAATGGACAGCTGAAGAGTTGTGGGGTGGAGTGGATTGAAGCTTGTTCATTTAAGTATGAAGATTGGCTATTTTAATATAAGCTGAGCATTGATTGTATATATGTGTGGAGAGGGTAATCTCTACCAACTGACAAGGGCTGGTTTAGCCTGAAATTCTGATATTGGTGATTATTTATCTTTTTGACATGTGTGTGATCAAGTGGGTCAGCAGTATGAGATAGCGTGGATAGTTGAGGGTTGCATGAAAGTCTGAGTTCAAATCCTCTATATATTAATTCTACAAATATTATAGTCAATAATAAAGCTAGTCATTAAAATAATTTATTATAATGATGTAAGTTAAGAATTTTAAGTATATATGTATGTTTATTTACAAATTCACAGCTGAAGAATTGATTTCTTAACTTATAACTCATTCAATTTTTCTCTTAATAACATGTGATGTAGCCCCCTTTTTCAGTTTTCTATAGTAACAGAATATTTATCACTTATGTTTTCATCCATGACAAATTGAGGTAATTAGGAAATAGGATACTATGATCAAAAATCATCATTCATTATATTTGGCTACTATGTTTTACATTTTAGCACAATTTAGTTTACTAACTCATATAAAAAATACATCACAAACCTTAATGAACCTTTTCCAATATAACATGCATTATACATTTTATGGTACTAAATTGTATTGTTTATTCATAGCCTTTTTCCATTCTAATTTAGAGACCTGTCCTAATTTTAAAAAATTACTAATTTGGATATGTGTTCAAATTATGCAATACTAAATAAATATAATATTGTATAATAATGGTTTTCCATAGTTAAATTCAAATATGAGATCTTGAACTGAATTTAATTATATACAGTGCTTGGAAGTCTCTGTTTCAAAATAATACATTTATTTAGCACTATGTAATTAACTTATAACATATATTAAAGTTAATTATTCATAAAGTTATTAAAATAATTATTCAGAGATACAATACTGTCTTACAGCAGCATTGATTATGACAGAGAACATCTTTCTCAGTTTTGATGTTCATTCTCATAATTATTATTGTTTAATTTGCTGCCCATTTATATATCATAAACCACAGATAATTGTTTTTGTGTATTTTGAAATAAAATGAAATGAAGAAGATGATGATAATTGATCTAAAGGTGCAAAATACATAATTCTATATTGTTTATCCTTTAATATTAACTCATATAAACAATAAACTGTTAATGCTCCATAAAACTTACTATAGTAGGATAAGGTAAGAACACAAGATTAAATTTGGTTTGCATTATAAATATATTTATTTATAAGTAAATATGTATTTATTTATTTATTTAGTATTTATTTATATATCAATACAATTATAAGAATGCATTCAGATGCAAATGAAAATTGTTTTTTTTTTAAATCTATTGTAATAAGATATAAAAGTTTCATGTGCTATTTTTCAATTTCACTTGTGATAACATTCTGGAAAGTTTTTGAATTTACCTTTAAAAAAATTGACTGATAATACCATACACAATCATCTCACTATTTTTGTAAAAATCTTTTGCTTCCTAAAAACTAAATTGGTTCAAACAGATGATGAAGGCTCACAGTAAAAATTCTACAATTTTTCTATCATTAAAATGAAAATGGGAGAATGAGCATTGAATTGGAGTAAGTAAAAGAGTGTCTGGTCTTTATTTTGAGCATTAATTGGCTTCAATTATCAAGGATGATTGAAAGTTCACAAGATATATTGTGAATCTAATATAATATTAGTCACTATTTTTCACAGAGAAGAAAATGGTTTAGTTTTCTTTTTTTTAAACATAGTGATTTCTGATAAAAATATTTATATTTTCATGCAAATACACAATAGAGATTCATGATTGGCATTAAAGATTACACATATATAAGACAAATAAACAAGGAAGTTAACTTTGTAAAATCAAACTCCTACATATAAATTTACTAAAAAAGGAATAAAAACATTTGAAAAAAAATGTATGTTATAATTATAAGGAGTGTTTTTGATAAAATTAATTTCATATTAAAAGGAATATGCCATGTTTGAATAGAAATTTTTTAATAGATATATATGTTGGGAGCAACAACAAGATAGAAAGCTAAATATATGGATAATAATAAAAACAGGAATTATTGAAAGAATTTAAATGATTAAATGAAGCTGGCTTGGTCATAATGCTAGACAAAATTATAATAGATGAAAAAATGAATTTTCAAACTGCATGCCAGTAAACTATATATGAAATACAATAGATAAAATAAGAAAGCTTGATGGAATGATTTGGAAAGAGAAGCTATGGATGGGAGAAACTGGATTTTACTTGGAGAGACCTTAATTCCACAGTGCCAAAATGATGATTGCACATAGAATCATAAAAATATATTGAAGTGATGTAAATTTCTCAGAGTTAACAGATTACACTATAAATAGCACTTGTTACTTAATATACATTATTGGACAATTGAAATCTTAAACTGGATTCCAAGAGATTGCAAAAAATCTAGAAAGAGACCACATGTGAGATGGATGGATGAAATAAGAAAGTGTGCAGGGGTGATGTGGAGAAGAAAAGCTAAAGATCGGAAAAGATGGATTAAACTTGGAGAGACCATCCTGCAGTGGATTGATAATAGTTGATGATGATGATGATGACTTAATTAGTTATTTTTATTCTATCCTGAAGCACAATTTTTTTAATAGTTTCAATATGCGTTTGAAGATCATTTGGAACTAAAGAAATAGCAAATATGTAAATGTAATGTAGCCCCACTAAAAATTATCACTGATGTCACATCTAAACAAAGAGATTATTATAAAAGAGTTTATTTGTGTCTTCTATATGCTATATTTAATACAAAACCATATTGCTAGAAATGCCTAAAAATAAATAATTTAATGACTTTATTGCTCAAAAGTTCATAAGAAATTCAATCATTGGAAGTTGCCAGCATTGGAATTACTCTGAGAACTTTGAACTCCAATCTCTGACCCTCTACCACTGCATTAAATTATACAAGGCCTAAAAATACCATTAATCTGTTTACATTGCATTAGTTTAATTTTCTTGAAGTTTATGAAAAACATTTGAAATAGTTTACATTTTTTTAATAATCCCTACATTACAATAAGAATTTCAAATTAAATAAGATTTAAAGTATATATTTGGGCTAAGGATAATGTCTAGTTTAATAAATGGTTAGTAATAGTTATTGATATATTTCCATGAAGTAGTTTGTATCAAAGTTGTACAGCAAAATATTTGAAACATGTCAATTAAACTATAGTAATTTGCTACTATATATATGCTGAGCAAGTGATAAAAATATATGAGATTGTGATCAGAGCCTACTGATGAGTGGTAATTCAGCATGAAATGCACATCTTGGAGATCACATCTTTTTCACATGTCTTTGATCTTATGTTTCAGTAATGCATGATGGAATAGAAGTTTGAAATATATTTAAATATTATATTACTTTTAAAGTATCTCTAAAAAATAATGCATATATGAAGTCAAATTGTATCATGGTATACAAATTACTGGAAAAAAACTGTATATTTATAATATATCTATATTGAGGTAGATTAATCTTGACTTCTGGACTGATGGCTTGTGGTGATAGAATTGAGCTAAAGGTGAAGGACATGGTGACAAAAAACTCATTGAAAGTTTTAGTTACTTCCTGTTCAAGTTAGATATTATTTATTGTATATATAAGTATTTTGCCCAAAGGTAGGTTGCATTACTAGTTTTTTTTTTTTTTTTTTTTCCATATGTCATAGCATCTGCCGGGACGCGAACCCACACCCGTCTGCAACCAACTACTTGCTTGCATGGCGGCTGCGATACCTCTCGGCTAACAACGCAAGACTTTTTTTTATTTTAAAAATAGTACAAAATACCATTTTAGAGAGGCTGTCTACACCCACCCACCCCACACACACACACACACTTATTGTATATAAAAAATAAATAAAGTAACAGTAAACTTTCAAAAACAAATAGTTCTCTGCAAGATTAAAACTGTTAACATTTGGATTTCCATTATCTAAAAAGTTTTATTTTAATGTATTTAATTCAAAAATAATGGCTAAATAAAATATTATAGTTGCAAACTGATTAATAGCCCACGTTAAACGCAAACATCTTGTGATATATAAGGATGTGTATTGAATTAAAAATATCACAATGTTGAAGATCAATATTCTAATATGGTTACAATTCTATGTACACTATACTTTATTATTTTTAGTTCGGTACTAAGTCTTAAAGGTAGTCTTAAATGTGCATTACTAACTTTAGAATTACATTGAGCAGTTGTTTACTTATAAATAAATATTTAAAATAGAAGTATAATTTATAGTACCAGAATAGAAACCTCTTTAAAAACTTAGAATGTGAGAATTTGCAAGACATATGTGATTTTGGAATGCTATTATTTTGAATGTTTGTTGTGAGAATTCTATGTTAATACTTTTGAAATGATAAAAACGATGAGTTTTTATCTTGATTTTGTGAATATAAGAAAATCAGCATAAATATTGAATTATGAATTTTGCAAATCTAAGACTCTTTACGTTAGTGAATAGTAAAAGAAAAATATTTATTATAGACTCATGCTTTTCACATTTCTTATATGATTGAAATAATCAGTAAAAAGAACCGACAAAGATGTATAATCTTATTGAAAATATATAATCCGATTGATAAACCTTTTAAATGTTCCCATTCAATATTTTCTTTTGACGAATATAATTACACTCTAAAAAGACTCGTATGCATGCACAGTTTAGGTAACAATTTTATGCAAGTATGTGTGTGAAAGAGAGCATGTATATGTTGGAGCCACAGTGATATTGTTAGTAATTTCCTAAGACAATGTTAACATAAGTGCCAAAATGATATCTGTATAATACGCTCTGGAAATAATAGTAAATAAAAGATAGAAAGAATATAATTACGAAGTCAAGGAAATTCTAAAGAAAAAAGTAATATTCATGTTTTGGAATTAAGAATACTAAATAAAAAATATCACTGTAGCTCTATGTAAGTGTGTATATACACAGAAAGAGAGAGAGATAATGGAAAATATTTAGTTATATTTAAGACAAGGTACAAATAATAAGGATAAGAGTATTATTTAATCAAACTTAGGTTTTTTTAATAACTTTGAGAATGATGAACTTTTTCTTTAAAAAATATTTATTACATATATATACTTTTATACTATTACTTTATTTATGTGGTACTATTAGATACATATTTCTAAAAAATTAAGTTTAAATTGTACTACTAAAAACTATGTGCTTGTGGATTCCAATATCACTCTTTTAAAAAAAAATAAAAAGTTTTCCAAAAATTTTGACTGTATATCTACTATTAAAATTTTATTTTGATAAAAATGTTTTTTGGAAATTATTTAATATACATTCACTCACCATTATATAAGAGCTGCTCAACACAAACACTTCTATAGGCAGATAAAAAATAATCCCAAACATAAGTCTGTCTTCTGGCAACATGAACAACAATTTGGTCATACCTTTGAATCACAGAATGTCAATCTAGTTTGCATGGAATGAGATTACAGAAAGAGAAAAGTTATGAAGGTGGTGTTTATTGCCAACTACAATCATATTATTAACAAGAAAGAAAATAGAGTTAAACTTTTCCCAAATGGAATAGGTAAAAATCTAAATTACCACATATATTTATTCCTCAATATTAATAGGGAAACACTCTTAGCCAATTGGTGAGAACTATGAATCTGGTGAACTACACCAAAAGTACACTCAGCTGTATCTAAGAAGAAGTAACTATTTCATAAATTGAAAATAATAAAATCTTTTCAGTTGCAGACATCAAAAAATGTTTTGTTAAATAAAATAACATTAATATTATTATCATCTATGTTCTTTATTATAGTACATTTTTACAATGCTTTTTTACAACCCATTATGTCAGTTTTGATTGCTGCAGCAATTCTGAAGAAGATTGCTGGGGTAATCGAAACTGACAATAGTTTGGTTGTAAAAAAACATTGTAAAAAATAATAAAGAACATAGATAATATTAATATTATATAGATTTGGCAATGCAATAAGAAAGGTACAGTTATAATACTCCATAAAATAATGTATTAATAGTATGTATAAAATTAAGAATAAGTAATTTTTAAAAACAGAAGAATTTAAAATGATGAAGTTTTTTTCAATTCTTTAATTAAATTATATCTTTGCATAACTTGAAAACGAGTTTTGTAGAGAGAAAACAAGCATCCATATTAACAAAATTGAACTAAACTAAAATTAATGTTTTAGAATATTGCAATTAATTAAAATTTAATTTCTATATAATTCTACATATACTTCTTCATTCTTCTTCAGTAATTTTGCTTATTCATATACAACAATATATCTTATTAAATAATCACAATCTTCTTACACCTTTAAGCAAATAATTTTATTATTATAATAAGTTTTGACTATTCCTGACAGTCTTCAGATCTCAATCTATTGCTCTACCTGGTAGAAAGGGAAAGGTAGAGCAATAGATTGAGATCTGAAGAAGACTGCTATAAACAGTCGAAATTGTTATTATATTAATAAAATTATTTTCTTAAAGGTGTAAGAAGACTGTGATTATTTAATAAGATATATTGTTAAAACTTAATTTAAAAAATATCACTGTAATTAAAGAATTATTCCAGAAAAAAATAGATCTTTCAGCAAATGAAAGATCACATGATCACCATTTCTTACGTTTAAACACTTAATGCCACCTAGTGCAAGCCATAGTATTCAATGGATTCTGAAAGATATGTGCATTCATTCCAATACTCTTGTTCCACTCTTTGTAAAGTGACACTACTATGATGTTTTAAACTTAACATCCTAATGATATCTAAGAGAAAATTTTTATGGGAGTCACTGCCTTCTAAAATGAGAAAATATGTGTAGAGAAGTCTTAAAAGTCATACCAACCTATATTATCTTCATACCAACCTATATTATCTTTTTTATAAGCATATAGGCAAATAGAAGATGTATTTTCTACTCATTAGTGGAGCCACCAAATACATATTTCAAAGTACTCAGAATATGTTAATTGATAAAATTTATTTTTTTATCCTAAAAATGTTTAAAAACGTAAAAAATAAATAAATAATGTAATATGTTTAAATACATGAAAATAATAATATTTGTTTAAAAAATAAATATGACAAATTTTAATAATAGACGATTGAAAAACAATTAATTTGTTTAAAAACATACTGATTTATTATGATTAAACTGGAGTTTAAAACAAGAATTATACCTTTCAAGAATTGTGATAAGTGATTGTAGATATTTCTTGTTGGGGAGAAAGATGACAAGATCATCCATAAAAAGTTATATACTTGATAGCTATACTAATAATTGGAATACGAATGTCAGATAGTTTCTCTTCTATTTCAAGAAGAAGCAGATTGATATAAGTGATGAAAAGTAATGCACTCAATGGTGACCCTTGTGGAATAGAATTAAAATGCTTAAAGCCTGTGAACACTTTTCCATTGAGAGTATTGTTAATAGTTTAGCTAATGATGTACAGAATAGTGTTAGGTATGTTATGAGACTATAACAGGATTCAATGAGAGAGTCAATGGGTACAGAATTAAAACACATGAAATATCTATTTGCACCATAGTAGGGCCAATTTTTTTTCAAAGTTCTGGTATAATCAATTACAATTCTGCACAGCATGATGGCAGCAGAGGTGGAAACTCCCTTCTTTGCATTTTGATATTCTGAAATTGAATGAATTATAATAGGTTGAATCTTATCCTTTATGATAGATTCAATAATTTTTATAAGTAAAGAAGACATAGAGATAGGGGAATGGTTATTTAGTGGGTAAGGAAGTGTATTCACCTTAAGGAATGAAATTAATGATACTGGGTATAGTCCATCAATATGATGAACTTGTTGAGACAAAAAGTTAACAAAATTCATGATAACAGATAGTGTGAAATTGCTAATATGCAAAATAAAATATTTAGGAATGGCATATGGCCCAGGAGAATGCTATCAGGGAGAGATTTCAATGTTACCATAATGTTAGACTTTGTGATACCAAGATCAGCATGGTTGGTATCAAAGACATATGTCAGAAGTACAGGACAGTTGAGGACCTGAAACTTCAACTTAAAATGATAAAAGAGCAGGGCATCATATTGAATCATGTATAGAAATTGTAATTAGTAATAATAGCAGAGGGAATGGATTTTTTATTTTTATAGGAAAGAGCGCAGAAAATATAAACTTTCAACTAATTATAGGATTCAGCCAGAAAGAATTTTGCTTTTTTGGTAATAGGTATTCATCTAAAACAAATTGAGTATGCTTGTATTACTGCTTAAGGGCCATATTAGATAGCCTAGAAGCAGGATCACGCAAAGCGATTTTTATAAGTTAATAGCCTCAAGTTGTTTCATTAAGACTGTAGGTGATTTGTTCCTACTAGTCTAGTACTTAATGTTGATTGAATAATGTTAATAAACAAGAATTTCGCTTCAAGAGGTTGATGGGAAAAAATGTCAATCTTCCTAAAAATAAATGTATCTTCAAAACTACTGCTTCTGGTGATAAAGCCTTGATGAAGATTCTTAATGTATCCTTATAATGGAAAATAGCTTAAGTGTGAACATTAATACCAATTTGAATGAATAAATGCTAAGTGGTCTGAAAGGTTGCAAAGAAAGGTTAACTCTAAAGTGAAGATTTGGTGAGTAGAATAAGAAGTCTATGAGAAATGAATGTTTTAAAGTATAGAAGGAGAAAGCATTACTGGGAAAAAATTCTTCCCCACTCATCAGTTTACAATTTATTAGGTGAAGATACTTCATAATAAAGTCAGTATAAGGGATATTAAAAGTCCCCAAAGAGGAAAGTTGGAAAAGGATTTGATGAAAGAATAAAATTAATCTGAAAGATAAGTTGATATATCAGAATAGGTTTGTTAGATAGATATAAATAAACCATGTTAACTATAAAGGCATTATTCTAAAGGTAATAAAAATCATGTTTTGATTGAGATAATGGATTTTAAAAGATTCAAAAGGTGCTCTGTGATGCATCAACACACCTACTTCAACAGCAAAACTCTTACTCCGATTGCACTTTATTGTCCATGTTGATTTCCTTATGTGAAATTTAACATTGAGATTGAAATATATAATTTTAACTACTCTCAATTTGTACATGTTGTAATAATAATAATGTGGATATATTCAACCTCTGCTTCCAACAATATCATTTTTATTTGCTTAGTTATTTGGTCTTTATTGTATGAGACTTAGAATATTTTTAATATATGGCATTATGAGAAGTGAATGCTTTGAATATAATATTAATAATAATGATGATGATGATGATGATAACGAAGACAAACATTAATAGTCAAGAATTTCAATTGTTTTTTTATTCCAAAAATCAAAATGTTTAAACTTTGTTTATTAAATATAATAAAATAAATTCAATAGACATTTGAAAAGGTCTCGATATTTTATTAATGAGCAGTGAGTTTTTCATCATCACATTGCAATTGTAACCAATCAATTTATAAAATTATAGGTATTAGTCTGAGGCATTGTCAGACAATTTAATGGCTTTACTAATCATAAATTAGTCATTCTTTGGTCCGTGCTTTTTTTTTAAAAAGGATCAGTTGATTGAATCCAGTCCAAAAAAGATATTCACAGAATTATGTTAATTATGATATTTTTTTAATATATCAAGTTGAAATATAATATAGTGCTATAAATAGTCAAAATAAGAGTCATAGATCACATCACACTATCTCTTAAGCTTGTAAGTTATAAACAGTGAGGATTGCCAATTCCTCTACAAGCTTTATGATAAATGCTTAGCCAGAGCCAGCACTTAAAATATCTCTGTCAGGAACCCCTCCCCAAACCCCTGACCATGGTTTTGTGCTTTGGCACTCCTCAGAGAGGTGTCAGGGTAGGTTCAGACACTAGATCTAAAAATACCAACCCAAAGCTAAGCACTTAGCTAAAAGTTATCTATTGAGTGGAAAATCTGAAATTTTCAGACATCTACATGTCTTCAAACCCAGCTATCCAACTCAAATAGCTATATGGGGCTGATAGATCTTCAGCCATACCGTATATTAGTAGCCATAGCAATATAAAATTGCATAAGACTTATTGGCAGAGACTATAAATAGTCAAAATAAGAGTCATAGATTAATTCATAGATCACATGACCCTATCTCTTAAGCTTGTAAGTTATAAACAATGAGGATTGCCAATTCCTCAACAAGCTTTGTGATAAATGCTTAGCCAGAGCCAGCACTTAAAATATCTCTGTCAGGAACCCCCCTCAAACCCCTGACCATGGTTTCATGCTTTGGCACTCCTCAGAGAGGTGCCAATGTAGTGCTATTAAGAAAAAAGATGTGAAATTTTAAATTTTTATATAAAGTTTATATTCAGAAAATTATTTTAACATATAAAATGTTTAATATTTTCATTTACATTTGTCTAAATAAAATATTACTTCCACCTATTTTTTATAAAGTTTTGTCACTAAACTGTGTTAAAATAATCTCATTATTTTAATTTGCCTAATATTTATAATTTACATTTTACTAATACACTTTAAAAAATTTATTAAGAAAATTTTAAAAAATATATAAATTCATCTTAATAAAAATTATTTTTTTCTTTTCTTTGCTTTATATTACTAAATAAAATACTCATTAGAGAATCCCCTCTAATACATGCACTATATGAACAGAACATTTGAGGAATACCCTAATTTTCTAAAGACATGATAAAATGTTTGAAAAGATAAGATGAATCAATATCATATCTTTTTCATTTAAACATATATAAAGGAATTCCACCTTTATTGTTAAAAGGAAGTTGCCTTGACAACAGTTTGAGATTGTTCATTATTATTTATATTGGGATTGTCTAAGTTTTGATTGTTTTCTAATTGGTTTTTAATGATATATATATATATGCAAATCTTAAACATCAATAAGTGAGAGTGTGAAGATTTTAATTAATCTCTTAATTCCATTCACTATATATTAATAAATGATGTTTACAAAATTTTTACAATTTATTGCACGTTAGTATTAGATGTAACATTAAATATATATAACAAACTATTTATTTATCTAGCATCATGTTTATTTGTAATAGTCATTAGGGGATTACCCCTTACACATGCACTGCATGAATTTATAATGCTTGAGGGATCCTCTCATTTTCTAAACACAAGATAAAGTCTTTTGAAAAGATAACATGAATCACCTTAACTTTTTAATCTAAGGGTATATGTATAGGTAAATGTTAAGAATTTAGAAATGAGAGCATAAAGCTCTTAATTAATCCCTTTTAATTACATTCACTATATATTAATAAATGATGTTTGTGAAATTTTTGCAATTTTTACACACTCTTATTGCCTATACATATACATTTAGGTAAAATAAAATAAAAGTTGGATTTACCATATCTTTTCAAAGACTTTATCTTGTGCTTAGAAAATGAGAAGATTCCTCAAATGTTATACATTCATACAGCACATGTGGGGGGGTCCCTAATAACTGTTACAAATAAACATGGCTACATAAATAAATAATGTTATATATATATTTAATATTACATCTAATACTAACATGCAGTAAATTGCAAAAATTCTACAAATGTCATTTATTAATATATAGTGAATGTAATTAAAAGTAATTAAGATATTCACATTCTAATGTCTAAATGCTTAAGATTTTCCACTTAATGTCAGCTTTAGAAAGTAATGAAAGTTGCCCTATCCCGTGCTTTCCTGTCCAAAATCCCCTGACTAGTTTCAAATCTATAGCTTTCATCAGTGAGAAGCTTTGAATCTTGTAACAGTGCAACTCAATCTTAGAATCTAAAGCACTTTTCATTTCAACTCCTATCATTTACTTCTACATTCCACTATCAAACTATCAGTTCAAATTGAAACTGAAAAACATATAAATGTTTTTAGACTAAGACAACTTGCTTATATAGACGTATAGATCTGAATCCAATTCAATTTCTATGTATATTATGATGTCTTTAATAACTAATGTTATCCCTATCCTATAGCCAAGATTTGGTATAAATCAATAAGACATCACATACCCTATCATATGTCTTCATCTTAGATATTACTGTTTTATTAGTAAATTTGTCCACCTTTCTTTTTGCCACTTAATGTAAGCTTTAGAAAGGAACGATAGCAACCAGATTAATAAATCTCTAACCTATGCTTTCCTATCCAAAATCCCCAGTGTACTTTCAAGTTTATGGCTATTATCAGTGAGAACTTTTGGTTCTCAAAATAATGCAATTAGACCTTAGAATCAAATGCATCTTTCTTCCAGTTCCATATAAGCTTGAAACTAGTCTGGAGATTTTGAATATGAAGATGTAGAATAGAGATTTATTAAACCCTGTCATCTGGATTGCTTTCTAAAGCTTATATTAAATGACAAAAAGAAATATAGAAAAGTTTGCTAATAAAACAATAATAATGTGAACAGCTTAAATCTTCAAAACAATAGTATATATGTTAAACCACTAAACATCACATGATCAACTATTACTGTATGGATAGTTTTGCCTGTTTTAATAATATATATGCCAAAGATCTATGACAGATTATGTGGTTTTATTGATTTGTACATACATGCATTTAGAGCGTACCAATAGCTCAAACAAGCTCGTAATTAACAAGTGCGGTTATGAGAACACTCTTATCTCCAGACCATGGTTTTGAGCTTATGGCCCACGTCAGTGGAGAGCTAGAATATTCGGACACTAGACCTAATATATCAACTCAAAAAGACCAACACTTATTTCAAACGTATATTTAAGAAGAAACTCTGAATTTTTCAGACATGAAAATGTCTTTAAATCCAGCTATCTAACTTAAATAGCTATATGGGACTGAACTAAATTCAGATCTACCATATTCTAATAGCATAGCCAAAGCCTTAAAGGTAAAATTTTAATAATTTGGTACGCTCTCTATGTGCATTTTTGTAACTACAAGCTCATTAAAAGTAATGTCACGTTATATATGACTTGCTTTTTTAATTATTATTGATTTGTATTAATTTGTCTAATAATTTGTCTTTTGAATCTGATTTTTGTTTGGTATTCAAGACAATGTGTTGAAAATTTGAGTGGTCATCTATTAGTAGAATGCTATTCTACAAATTATTTGTAATCAGGGTTTCATATAATAATTCTTGTGGAAATTTATATAATTAACATTCAATATTTTATGATAGCTAATACAAAGAACCTATGTGTGAAAAAACATTTGAAAGAATTAAGTAATCATATAGATATCATCTAGCTAAATTTATCAGAAATATTATATAGAAGTTCTTTGGTCTAAGTAATGGAAGGGATTGCATGATTTTCTGAAACAGCATCTGCAAAATGTTAACAAAATTTTCAATATCCTGTAACATGGTCTTGTGAAATGCCAGCAATAATTTTGATTTTTTTTTTTTTGTAATAGTTGAATTCTATAATATTATTATTTACCTTAACTAGATATTTAGAAACATTAGTTTAAGTAATATTAATATCACTATGTGATTTTTTTATTAAGAATACTATGTTACCTTTATTAATTGGAAATTTTATTTTAAAAAAAAACAACTAAAGACCTATAACCATATATCTGGAACTTATGACAAGTACCACCTACATTATTATTATTACCACCAACACCAACCAACAACCCTACCCCCACATCATCTTGACCAACCATCCCGATTCCACCTTGACCAACCACCCCCACTCCACCCCTACCCCCAACATGCATCCCTACTATTATTACTATTATTATTATCAGTAAGTAGCAAATTCTATTTCTCTCCAGGTCTACCATCTATGTAAGTTTAAATAATCAATAACTGCCTAACAACAATGGTAAAAAAATCCACACCCAAGGCTGTTCAATTTCTGTCTCCAGATTGGCAGAGAGCTTTAGATTTGCACATCATTCCTCTCTGTTTTAATCATCTTTGATTCCTTTTCTTTTTATTATCAAAGTATCATCCTAAAATTCAAAAACCATCTCAATGTAAGATAAAATACGTCAATACTAATCTGACATGAGTTCAGTACCTGCATATCCGATGTCCTCAGTTTTCTAGCAATTGTAGAGACCCATATCCTTTGATAATAAGATTATGTCATGTTCTGTTGGTATTTTTATGATTATTCAATATTTTTGTACAAAATAATGAAATATCTTTAAATATGATGGTAATATAAAAATTTAAAAAAAAACCTTAGATCATGGAATATGAACATAATAGATTTATTTAAAGAACAATACTTTGTAGCTCTTTCTCAAATATTTTAAACTTACTATTTATTAAGTTTTAAATTTCATATACACTATAATGCATCTTTTATACATGTTTTTTTATAAGAGATGATTATTATTGGTGAAATAAATTGAAATAAAAAATATTTTATTGTCGTTACTACTAATACTATTATTACTACTATTTTTGCTATTCAAGAATATTATTCTTAGTATTGTTAAACCAATATCTTCAGTTTGTTTATATAAATATCCAACAACAATCTTTAAGTCCACTTTATCTACCAAGTAAAAAACTTAAAATTCAAGTCAGCCTAAGGTTTTGAACTGAGATCAATCTGCTTGAATTGTTATGTACCTCTGAAAACCAGTTTAGTTACTACAAATTTTAATATCTTCAGTTTCTCATTAGCTATAGACACTATTCCCATAACTAAGAAAGTTAATAATAACAATATATTAAATATCCATGTGATGTGATATACTTTACTGCCATCTGGTGGAAACTTGAAATAGATATTGATAGAAATATAAAAAAATATGGATCTTGTTTACATGCTGTTTTAATTCAAAAAGATGATTAGTGGATGTAATTAAAAAGTAACGAATTAATAATGATAAAAGAAAAATCTCATTGAATTTACAATTTTAAAAAAAAAGGATTTGTAAACGTTTTTCTCTAGAATGAAATTGTATATAAAATAAAAAATTGAAATATTAAAAAAAAAAACAGTTATATGATTTTCAGATATGAAACAGGAAAAAATTAAGTAGATTTATAGGATTAAAAGTAATGAACCATTGTTAAGGCTGGATGAAAAAAAATTATTGATTTGATTAGACAAAAGAAAAGGAAAATGAAATCAGAGAAGATTTTAGAAATATGCAAGTAGTATATGTGGCAGAGAAATGTGAAACGAAAAGTAAAAAAAGGTAGATGATAGATAAATGAGACATTTATAAACTTGTTATGAATATGGAGAGTGTGTGACTTGGACAAGGTGAATAAAAAATAATAATAATTTGGATATGCTTAGCAGGTTTAGAATTAGATTTTAAAAAATCTTTGTCCCTACATTTTAAAAAAAGTCTATAAATTAATATATATTAAATGAAACAGTAATAATAAAAAATAAATGAAGTGATTGAACACCGGAAGTGACAGCTGGAGTTGAGTTTCATTAACTTGGGTTCCGAAATCCACCAACTATATTAAACCACACAGAGCAATAGAAACACTATATTGTAATGGGATGGGAGTAGACAAGGTTGTCATCCCTGGAGTGATGATGGTAGATGGTAAATCATCACTTAAAATTAAATATTAAAGTAATTTTTAATATTACAAATATATAAGAAATTTTATATATTAAAGGAGCATGAGAGATCTATAGAGATTACTTCGATGGATCAGCCCTGTTATTAGATAGATCAGAAGAGATCAGTTAGAAGTATAATTATAACTTCATCAACCAACATTATCAATAAGCATAAGTAAGTTAAAGTACTCACCATTAATCATCATAAATGATTAACAATCAAATACATCAACACAATAAATCAACAATCCATCTCATGGCTGGATTTGAAAAATACAAAATATAAATCAACATTCAATGTGGTAAGTGGATTGGAAATGAGTCTTCTGCAAACCAGGCTAACTATTTAGCCTTTGCCAGCTTGGGCAATTATTTAAGCATAATTTGGATGCACCATTTTAAGTGTTCATCCATCAGAATACATAATAATCAAAACAATAATGCAGGAATATTAAAACATGCTGATCATCATCAGTGTTCTGGCCAATTAGTACCATTAGTGTCATGGTCAACTATAAACTTAACTTCTAATATGATTAAGTTTCATTTGGAATGATGTTTAGTAAATTCTAGACAATCTCACCCACGTCATTCATTCAGACATCGTATATAGTAATTTTAAAGTGACGGTTCCATCCTCATGCTTCACTTGCTAGTACTTCAGATTTGCTCATATATAAGCATTTGAGTCATAGGAATAAGAGGATTCCTTTTATTCCTGCATAAATACTATATCTTGTATTGGTGAGAAAGTATTCATTTATTATTAACACTCACAAAGCGTATGCACAATTAGCTTAAAAGGCTGATATTTGAATGTAGACTAAACTAAATAAAATATAGTTCATGGGCTTTAAAGAATATATTCTTAGTGCCAACCAGGATATATCAACTATCATCATCTGGATGCTCATAAGCACTAAATACATCTCCATTTAATATATCAGACTGTTAAGCTTGAATCTTGCTCAGTGAACATGAGATTTATAACTGTTAAGTAACCAAGAGATAATGATGCTATACAATTTTAACAATTGAATTCAAGTTTATTAATAACAATATAAAAATGATATTAAGGCCTTTAGAATATGTGTATACATATAAATTAAACTTTCTGATTTTGATTAATACACAATAAAAAAAATATCACATTTGTGATTTGCAAATATGTGATTTATAAATTCAAGTTATTACATTGGTTTGCATATATGTTCCATTAGGTTTACTTAAAACCCATTCAGCACACAGGCATGTGGCTTGATATAAAATGAACATGTTTGAATCGACATTTAATAATAAAAAATGATTAAAATTTTAGATATATGTTTGATTTCACAAGCATTGCTATATATGCACACACATACATATGTATGTGTGTAATTTCTGAACATATTTGACTTGTTACAAAATAAACATTTTTAGTTGTCACTTTCAAATTGTCAAAATAATAAATGACATTAATTTTTATGTGTAATAACATGTTTAACATACATGTGTGTGTATTGAATCGCAGACATGCCCTAACATCTATATCATATTTTAATTTGTTACCATAATAAAAGCTATTCAAAATATACTTTTCATAATTAATTCAATATTGAAAGTATAAAAAAATGTAAACCATATTATTTAATTCTTTGACAGTCCATAATAAAAGTTTTTCTTTTTAAATAAACATCTTTAATAATATTCCTTCAACAAATGATTATTTTAAAATCATATTGTTCTGTATATTTCTCACAATCACAGGTTACATCTCTAAAAGATTTTAAAATATCTTTCAAATATTAATTCTGATTCATATTTTTTTTAATCCAAGCAGAGCTATTTATTTGCATTACTTTTTTTTTAAATAAATATAGAGTTTAAACAATTTGAGATAATAGTGCTCTATATTATATATCTCACTTTTTAGAATAACATTTTTAAAACAATAAATTACTTAAAAAAAGTCACGTTATATATATGAGACATGATGCATTTAGCTGTAGTTTCTTACACATATACACAGCAAAATCTGTCTACCAATTCTTTTGGTGTCAGTGGGTAAGTATCATCAGAAAAGTATAGTTCAGAATTGTCATCATCAAGAGAAGTATAATTCAGATAATTTATTGGTCTTAATTGGTTCCCTTCTGTCCAGATTTGGCATACTTCAGGCAAGCTGTCTTCTAAAACACATTTAAGCAGGCTAGACTCATTACAAGTTGACCTGAACTTCATGTGAAGCAACTCCAGCATAGTGAAACCAAAATATCACTGCTGGCCTTGACCTCCTTGCATTATTCCATGGTCATTCCACAGAAACAACTGCTAGTCTGGCCAATTAAAACCAACTGCTGCAAACTTCAACAAGCTGCAACAAAATATTATAACCAACTTTGCATCTGGCCAATTTGTCCAACTGCTTCTCAAAAATATTAGAACCAAACTGTTCTTTTCAAAAACTACTATCAAGACTGAAGTAATCTCTTTCCATCCAGTCTTTATAGTCATGGTGAGGTGATAAAAACACTAAATTTAAAAAGTGTTTTTTATCTTCATTAAAAAGAATTTTAATCCTTTTCTTTGAAATTTTATCAAAGTGTGATATACATGTTTTTACTTAGATAAAGATTTACCAATTAATTAAAAAGATTTTCAAAAATAGATAATAGACATTTTTACAATTATTAGCAAACATGCTTGTTTTTAACTTTCAAAATCAGAATTACAAATAATAACATTTAGACCTTTTTAAATATTTTAATTTATAATAAAATTCTGTTTTAAATCCAGTTATTTAACTCTTTATTATTTTTATTCCAGGAAATGTAGAAAAATATCTACAAAAGTTTATGTCTGTGTTTATTTCTACTTTTCCTTTACTTTATATATATTTGGGCACACACACAATTATGTTGATATGTGCCATGTAACCCAACCAGTTACAATATATATTTGGTTTCAATTCTTAAGTTTGATTTCATTAGACAAAATGTTTAAAAAATAAATACACAAGTAAATTACTTAATGATCTTATATTTGAATACAAGCATACTTTATATACTTGGAGTTTAGATGTCATTGTAGGAGATTTAAACTCCGACTTTCATGCTCCCTTCAACTATCAACTCTATCTCATACAGCTGATGCACATAACCACACACATGTGAAAAAGATAAATGATCTCCAATATAAATATTTCATGCTAAACCAGCACTCATTAGTTGTTCCAGATCATCTCCCACACACATATATAATCAATGTTTGGCTTATATTAAGATAAAAAAAATCATTAAACTTTAATGGACAGGCTTCAATGTACTCCACCCTCTATCTCTTCAGCCATCCATACCATTGAAAATCTGTGATGGAACACCCAAATGCCTTATTAATATTCCAATATTATTGTCATGCCCATGTTAACTTTATGTCACAGTGTCCCCTCATGTACAGGACATTATCCATTTAAATACACAAAAGAGAGATGAAAAGAATACAGGCTGAATCTGGAATATTTGAATAAAGCATACTTTATATCAGTGGTCTTCAACCCTTGGTCCGCTGACCGGTGCTGGGCTGCAAAAGTTTTCTGCTGGGACGCAAAAAATTTTGAAATAACAAAATAATAAGAAGTTAGTTTAAACTTTTAATTAATATAAACAATTTTTATTTATTTTTTCATCTCATTTTTACCCAATTAAAAACAAAGAAACAGAACGAAAACAAGATCTAATCAATCATACATAAATTAATGTGTTTTTCTAGTTATCACAGATGTTTATAGTGGGAAGGGGATAGAATTAAATTTTTTATTACTTTTCTAAAAAAATTCAAAATTTTAAAAAAATATTTTTTTATTATACAAACTCCATATATATATAACTATACCATGTATATTTAACATTGTTGTTTTGATCAGTTATAACAATTATTATCTATAGACTTCTGCCGGTCCGTGAAACCTTATTCTTATTTTTACCGGTCCACAGGTATGAAAAGGTTGAAGACCACTGCTTTATATACTCAGAGTTTAGATGTAATTACAGGGGATGTGAATAAAGACATTCAAGCTTCCTTATGTTAATAATTAAAAATCTAAATTAAAATACACCTGTCATATTGTATTTTGGTCTAATTATTTCTTGATTGGCTTTACAGCATCTTTCAAAAAATGTTAAGATAATGATATCAAAAAGTAAAACAATTGAAAAACATGAATTAATTATAGAAATTTTTGATTTTTAGAAAGATGTTTACTCTGCCATGAGTGATAAATAAGTAATAATACACAGATACACTTTCAATTTTAATAACTACTGTGCTCATTTTTATTGATCGAATTTTGTAGCATTATTTTAAAAAGGATATCATCATCCATAAATAGCAATCACAACGTGAGGTGATTGATTTCTGAAATAAGGTGAGGAATGTGATGCCAGTTACATTTATTTTGACCACTCTCTCTATATAGATAAATATGCATCAATTTAATTCATATTCTTAGCCTTCCCATATGCATTTCAACAAGTCACATTCTGGTAGTTTTTCACTTGAACGTACAGAAACACAACTTTACTAGAGATGTCTTACATTTCCAAACAAAATTTGTCTTAGAAGTTCTTTTAATATGAATACATCATTTTCGCTAGATTTTCAGATTATACAAAAATATTTTCAAAATATAGTTATAAATTTAATATTCTGTTTTATACTGAATAATCTAAAAGAATAAAATATGTCTGGAAAAATCAGTGCAAACATGAACTCATTTCAAAACAATTTCATAAAAAATAAAATAAAATAAAAAAGAAATATTGAAAAGTAAAAACACCTGATCCACAATCTTCAAACGTTACAATACTTTGTTTATCCTATTAGAATTGATATGGTCTACAAATATATTTAAATGGCTAGGGGAAATATCTTTCAAACAATATGTTATTTTTATCAAATATCAGAAAAGTTATTGCAAACATTTTTATAAATATATACAGACAAATATATAAATAATTGAATTACTACACGCGCGCACTATATATATTATATAATAATAATCAGAAAATAATAAATTCTTACAACAACTATATAATTATCAATTTTTTAATATACATAAAAAACATTTTTCAGCACCTGATTTGGTACCCTTTTCAAATGTTAATAATCTACTACGTTAATTTTAACCTAGAATAATAATCTACTACGTTAACGAACTATTACAGACATAAAACCATCTAGTGTTCAATAATGAAATTAAAACAACCAATACTAATATAAATCATTAAAATAAATCAAAACCTACATATAAATCCAGTAATTACAAAATAATTGACTATATCATAACAATATAATAAATAAAATAAATTACATGCACTTTTTTTTTTACAATTATATATATGTCAATTTATATAATTTTTTTTTTTTTTTTATTATTTTCTGATTATTATTTTATGGAAGAACAGCATAAAGATATTTATTCTTTTCCAATTTGATATTATAAAATGTTTTTTCATTGTAGTGAGACATGGACCCCCTAACATGATATAAAGGCATTTTAAAAATACAAAGGTGCTCTATAAGATTTTTTAAAAAAAACGATGTCATTGATCATAAAACAATAAATGTATTCTTAGGCATACTTGATGTGATATATAGAATCCACTAATGTAAAACACATTTGCATTCTACAAAATACTGAAACAAATTATAAGTAATAGACTTTTTATAAATAAAAAAAAAAACGAATTTTGTCGTGAACTTAATCCTGATTTTTATGGGAAAAGCAGATCCTGTTTACACTATAAAAATTATTTCAAAATGCTCTAAAAAATGCATGACTAAACATTAGATGATCACCATTTTCTATGCATGCCCAAGCTGTTGAAACAGTGACACACTCCATACAGTAGTGCTATCTGGTGCAAGTCATAGTAATTGATGGATGCAAAAAGTTTTGTGCACAAAATTCTTATCTAGTGCCTACTCATCTTGCATACATTGGTTACTATGATTAGTGCTACTGTATGAAGAATTTGCCGTAGTGGTAATATCAGTGTTATATAAAGTTTTTGCATATATGGTGGCTGGAAGAGACACAAAATGAATGAAAGAAAATAATATTGTGGGAGAAATGGGGTTTTTGATCAGAAAGGTGTATAGGAGATAGTTTATTTGTAGATACACAACTTATAGATATGAATAGAAATACAGGGAGATAGTTATATATGGTTTTTATAGATATAGAGAAGGTATATAATAAAGTCAGTAGAAATAGATTATGAGTAAGTTTAGTAAATTTGGGAATGAATGGAGCTTTAGTGGATCTTATTAAAAGATAGTATGAAAATAATTACTATATGTATCAATTAGGGATTAGAGAATCAGTTAAAATTAAAAATGGGAGCCCTAGGTCATCTATTTTGTTTTTGTTGTATTTGAGAGAAAGGGGAAAAGCAATAGAAAGACTAGGAAGAGGGATAGAGACACCATTAATAGGTGGCAAGGGAATATATACATTATCAGGTCTTTTATGTGCAGATAATGTCTTCTTGTGTACAGAAAGATATGAAAGTTGTATTGAGGGTATGCACAAGGGTGGGTAAAGAGATGGGGATTAAATTTAGCAAAGAAAAATAAATAAATAATGCTGATTAATACTGATGAAAGAAAAAAACAAAGAATTTTTATTGGAGGATATAAAATTAAGTGTGGTGAATAATTATAACTATTTGAGAATTGTCTTATGTAATATCAGAGAAATTGCTTGAGTAAATAGGAGAAAAAAAAGATAAATGAAGCAAAGAAAAGAAAAAGATTGATAAAGAAATCCAGTGTTTTTATATAATAATATGATATATCTAGAATTTTATGGAATGGAGTGGCAGTAGCAGGGTTAACATATGGTAATGATACATTATGTGTTAGTAAAGGGGTATTAGATTACTTAGAAAAAGTACAAAGAGAAGTAGGAAGAAGATGTGTTGACAGTAAAGGAGGCAATTCAAGGAGAAATGGGATGGTCAAGTTTTTATATGAGAGATGTAAAAAGCAAAATGGAAAGTGTTTGGTGGATTTCAGTTTATGGATAATAAAAGAATAGCTAAAATAATATTTAATTGGATTATGAGTAAAGGGCAGGTAACAAGATGGGTGAGAAAGATAATATGGTGTGCAGAAAGATTTGGATAATGAATTTAATGTCAGTATATTTATACAAAAGATGGGATAATTGTGTACAGAGAATTATTGAGTGTTATAGTGACAAAGAATGAGATAGAAGAATAAATGTAGTAAAGAATAAGGAATTTGAGAAATGGATAACTAGTATGGAGATTTAAAAAAGTTTAAATATATATATAGAATGTACCAATTGGAATGCTAGACTTACGTAAACTGCACTACAGGGCGCCATCTAGGCATTTGAACCTAGAAAAATTTATAAAGTAGGCAGATACGTAAGTCAAAAAAAAAAACAAAAAAAAAAAATTTTTTTTGTTTCTTAATTTTTGATTCCGGTCGTTAGCCCAAGTCACTAGCTCAGTGAGTAGCAGAGATAATAAAGTATAAATTTTATATCTTAAATATAAAAGATTAAAAGCCACTGCCACAAATTAACACATAAAATATTTATTTACGCACATATAAAATCATTCTAAACTCGAGGAATAGGTTTAACATTTTTTTTTTTAGATTTTTATATTCTTATTACTCTTTAATTTTACATTTATATAAATTTCAATGATTTTAATTTTTTTTTTTATTTAGATTGTCAAGTATGAATAGACTACATAAATCTGCATTTGAAAATAAAACATTCTATCCCTATTTAACCCTAGGCTAAAATTCGCAGTCAAACCGGCATCAATCCATCCGATACATTTATGTATTCAATGTAGCATGAAAATACAACAGCACAAAGATACTATACTGTCAGGAATGGACATCTGAACAATATAGTTTAAGAAAACATTGACTCTTGTCTAATACAGGAATATGACGTCTGTATAGCAAGAAGAACAATAAAATAAAAACTCCATAGGAAGGGACCGCGATCCTTTTTGCCGACTTACAATCCCATCCATAGGCAAAGGGTTGGTGCGGTGTATACAGCGATTCTGCACGTAGCGAAACTCATACTACATCTACTAATTACACAAATATATCCAATCCATTGACCCAATTCAACAACGACACAAATGACCTAAGATTACCCTCCCCTAATATAACTTTACAAATCTATATAGCCATTCACGCCCGACTTAATTTTAACATTTAAATACGTTCGCACAGATTTGTTTAAAAATGTTGGGTATAGATCGATTACATAGATTCCACGGTCAAAAACATTTCAAAATAAACAAAAACGATCAAAATACAAAATTATTGATACCGACAAACGCAGAGGTAAACTTATAAGTAACCCAATAGTATTCACCATAAGATACTTGCGTTGTCACCAATAACTTAAAAGACATCTGAATAAATACATTTTAGATACTCACCATAAGGTATCATTATTTATCGAATGTCTATATATTTTGATCAAATATGAAAACCAAAATATAATTAACCGCAAACGAATCCATGCAAGCGTCTATAAACAACTTAAATTTCATGCATTTAAATAATCTTTACAATAAGAAAAAAAAATAATGGAAAGGATGTTTATCAATCGGAAAACATATAAAATTAAACATTATTAATTTGATTTAAAAACTTACAAAAGTCAGATAAGAGTCCGTTTTAACTTTTAAGTTGGCTTGTTTATCAATTTATAAAACTTGACGAAAGTTCTTAATTGATTGTAATAATTGTTCATTTCATATAGTCCATGTTCCCGTTGGCAATTCCCACGGCATCTCCATTGGAAGAAAATGTTCTGGAGGTAGCATTAGCTGGTTCCATTCTGGTATCACAGTCTTTTCATTTTTTTTTTTTTTTTAAAACAAACAAAAAAAAAATGAGAGAGAACGGCAAGTGCGTCTTACCGTTGTCATCAAATCAAGTTGGAAAAACTCTCTGACTGGAACTCAATATTTTTTTTCTTTTTATAGTCCTCCTATGGATTCCATGAACAAAAACGTCACTGTTCTGTTTTTTTCGTTATGGTCCGGGCCTTTATTTGGCTTCCATTGGTCAAGCTAAAATCCCTTTCTTCTCTTATCTAACTTTCCATCTGACTTTTTAATTAAACAGCTTTTAGATAATTAATAAACAATCATTTCCATTTATAGATTACAGGAATTAATTAATACCTGTTTTTATTTTAACTTACGTTATTTTTTTATTAAAATACTTTTATAAATCTTTTTTTACAAAAAATACATTCAAATACCTTTTTTTTATTTATTAAAAAAAATATTTTTAAAGTTTAGCATCTGTGCGAATGTATATACGTATAACAAAACATTTTTAATTTTAGCGTTTAGTTTTTTACTTTTATTTGCGAACTTTTAAGTTTTTATTTTAAATTAATGTAACGACATATTTATATATCGTTACAAGAAGTAAATAGAATATTGGATACGAGTTAATTTATGATAATAGCAAGGAAAGTAGTTTACTGTTTAAGGCTTGAACAGGATCTTTAGCAACAAGGGAATATACACATAAATGGAGAAATGTGAGTGATTTAGTCTGCAAGTTATGTATGGAGGGCATACAAAATATTAGTCATCTGTTAATTGAATGTAAATGCTTACAAGCAGAAAGAGTACAAATAATAAATTTATGGGAAAAATAAATATAAACATAGTGATTATACAGAAAGTGGGTCTTGGTTTTTTTTTTCTGGGTTTGGCAAAACATAAGGGGGATTTAGAAATAAATGTCATGGAGTTGACAAAGACTATGTTGTGGAAATGAGATGGAGAAGGATAGAAAAGAATAGGAGAAAAACTTATGGTTGGGAATGGAAAAGGAAGGTAAAGTGGCTAACAGATTTCTCTGATTATAGTGGTTGAGATATTCTTGACTCTAATAAAGAAGAAGCAATAGTGTATCACAACACTGTTTTTAAATATGTAATATTGGGTTTTCATGGCAAGACATGATAGAGAATGCAATACAAAGCTAAAATTAGGTAAAATTGTATTTTGAAATGTAAAGTTCTTTGCAAAAGAAATTTAAAAAATATTTATCATCAAGAAATCAAACAGACCAAAAAAATCAATAAATAACAATGTGGATGTATTTATGGTTTATGGATTAGCTTGTTTATTCATTCCAAAAGTTCAGACATAATACTTTATTATAATAAATTTCTTTTTTGTTCTTTGCAGTT
Organism: Epiperipatus broadwayi; assembly: GCA_028023455.1. Lineage (NCBI taxonomy): Eukaryota > Metazoa > Onychophora > Udeonychophora > Euonychophora > Peripatidae > Epiperipatus > Epiperipatus broadwayi. The sequence goes on from JAQFVV010006329.1 coordinate 3,286,782, forward strand.
AGAATTATTATACATATTTTCAAATTATTGCTAGCAATAGGTTGTGCATAAATAAGCTGTAAATAGCCTATTGCTGAACAAAAACATTTACAGATTTTCTTCAAAAAGAAACAATAAAGAAGAAATTGCCTATCAACCAACTGCTGAGAAGTGAATATTTAAGCAAGTTTATTTACTGCTTTAATGTCTCAGTAAAAATAACAAAAATTAAAGACATGGTTAAAAATTCTTATCTACCTGAAAAAATCCCTTAGTTTTACCTGGACTCGAACTCTAATTACTAAACATCAAAGCATGTATGCTTACTCTACATCACAAAGCATTTTTACATATAGATAATGATAAAATGACAAAGATAATAAGTGAACATAAACAGCGATTTGATTAGTTAGTTAATTAAAGATGATTTGAGTGAATTAATTTGCATCTTAATTTCAGTTTAGCTATATGTATTATAATGGGATGGGGTGATATAGAGTAAACCTGGGTGTTCCAGATGGCATAGTAATATGAAACATCAATCATATCTCACCAACTTACTTATTGGGTGGTAAGAATTTGAGGTTTTTAAATTCTTGATTTACCCTTTAAGTCATCATCATCATCATTGTCAACCATTATCAATCCACTGCAAGATGGTCTCTAATCCATCTTCTCCAATCTGTGGCTTCTCTTCTTCCTTTGCACACTTTCTTATTTCATCCATCTCACATATGGTCTCTTTCTGGGTCTTTTACAATATCTTGAATCTAATTTAAGATTTCAATTGTCCAATCTACTATCATATCTTCTAACAATGGTCTTTTACAATTTATTGGAATCCAGTTTAAGATTTCAATGGCCTGCCTATTATCATATCTCTTCTAGCAATCCAGCCCAACTCCACTTCAGTCTTTTAATTCTTTAAATGATGTCAGAAACATTCTTTAAGTAATTGTAGTTAAATATGCTGCTGCTGCTTTTAGCATATTAAAAAAAGATGTAAAGTTTCATCACAATGATATAACAACTGTAGTTAAATAAGTAGTACATAAAGATTTTACTTTAATTAACTTTTTAGAGGTGCAATGTGGCCTAATAGCAAAGTCTTTAGTAAAGTTCTAAAAATACAGAGATAAGATTATAAGGTCAATTAATATGTTAACAGCTTAACAGATATGAATCTATTATTGAAAAATTATATCTTCATTTGATTTACCATGTGCCATAAATGAATAATAGTTACTTTTTTTTTAAAAAAAAAAAGGATTTTATGATAAATTAGAGCATGGTTTTGTGGGAGAACAATTGTGTTTAGTGATGTGGTTGTGACATACAATGAAAATGGTGCCTTACTATTAAATACGCTTTTGTCGAAGTCTTCTAGGATATAAAGGTTTGCTGAGGATATAAAAAAAAGTTACTATAAAATGTCACATGCACAGGTTAAGACCTAATATTTATGCGGATGTATTTGTGATTCAGCATTGCGAAACTCATTTTTAAAGTATTGTTGCTTCGCTATAATTATGATTATAGCTTTCCATCTTTTTTTTTAAGTATTGAAACAGCTACATTTATTTGCAAGTAACTGAAAATGACGACGTCTCATTTACTGTCTAATATCGGATGGTTAGTTGAACCGAATACCTAAAGAAAAAATTCTAAGCCTAAATAGAACCTGGAAAAAATTGTTCCAATATGCTCTACAAAGCGTTTTAAATATATATACATCATTTAAAATGAAAAAATATTTTCAAATAAACCCTCTGGCGGACGGAAGCTGGTTGTTCTCAACCACCCACTGAAGATTAAAAACGTAATTCAATTCAGAATTAAGACACAGGAAACTGAATAAAAAATTACATTTGCATAATGTTAATTATTTTTAGCAGGCTTCCTTTAATAGTTAGATTTTATTATCATGTAAAAGCATTCTTTTGTCAATAGCAAGTTTAATTTAAATAGAATGAGAAGGATAATGAAGCTATCATGGTGAAAAATAAATAGAAAATATCTTGACAAATAATTGAATTAGATAATGAGCTCCGCTTTCAATTATTTAGAATAAAAGAAATTAAATTAAAGATAATACTCTAGAGATGTTAAAAAAAACTGTTTCAACACACAACAGTATACAGAAATAAAATTTAGGAAATTCTAAATACTTTATTTAATAATTATACAGCATATATTCCTGAACTTAAGCGTGTGCAGAAAAAAATGGATACGTCTCTTTTTTACGGATAGGCTAAGCATAATTTTTCTTTCAGTTAATTAGCCCGTGAACGATCCAGTTTAACTATTCATCATTGATCAATATATGGCTATTCTCAACTAAAAAGTAAACCAAGAATTGAAAATATCTCAAATTTGTATCTATCTGCAATTAGTAAATCTAGTGATCTTCTTTATTCTTCCTCTAGATGTTGAAGAGGCCTTTTTTCTGCCACTGGACTGTCCAATTTCATCTTTTATTTTTATACATACAAATAGCTATCTGTTTCTCTGCATATCAATAATCCACTTTCGAAAAATTATAATAACCCTTCATTGAGTAATTTATCAAAATTATAATTCGCTAATCAATCATTAAACAAAGCAAAACTCTCCATACAGTAGTGCCATCTTGTGCCAACCAGAGCAATCAATGGACGCCATAAGGCTTGTGCACAAGATGGCACTACTGTATGGAGAGTTTTGCTTTGTTTAATAACAATTATGTGCTAGTATGAGATAGTGATCATGTGATGTTTAGTGGTCTAATCAATCATTATAAATTGGTCATCTGTGCAATATGAAAGAAATCTCGAAATCAGAAATCACTGAAATAATTATATAAGAGGCAAAACTAAAATAATCTTTAAATATCCCATCACAGAAAAAGGTTTTTAACAATCAGACCTTAAAAGGGAAACACTGATCAGGCTGGGCACTACTAGGGCATGAGAGTTCTGTGTTTTTCTTTCTTCTTTTTCTGTCCAATTAAGAATAGCACATATCAATTTGATGACCTGCGGTTGAATTGAACGATTATTCAAAGTTTCACATAACTTGGTATCAAGTCCAGTACATGAGCATCACAGAGAAAAGAAATTTATTAACTACTATCCACAAGATCCTTGAAATAGAACAACTTCTTTAAAATATATATTATATTGCATAATACTTTCATTTCATTTTTATTTATAGTTATTGTTTGGTTGTGTTTACAATTTTATGGTTTTATAAATACTTCTTGATATGTTGTTGTTTTAAAATACTAACATTACCTTTATAACAATAATAATTTTAAAAAATTATATAGTTATTTGCTCAGTGAGTCATGTAGTATTTTAGCACTAGATGTCAGGTTCAGCTTTGTATCAAAGTTCTTAAATCTGTCACTGTCATTGCTATCTCAAGCGACTAACCTTTTGACAATAATAATAAGAATTACATTAGTTGTTTTAATAAAAATAAAAAAAAGCAAGTCATATATAACATGACATTTTATAAGCCTGTATTTACAAAAATGTAATACAGAGAGTATACCAATAGCTCAAACAAGCTATTAATTGATAAGTGCGGTATGAGGAAATATTTAAAATCTCTATCCAGAACCTTCCCATCTCCAGACCAACTGGTTTCAAGCTTATGGCTCACATCAGTGGAGAGTGTGAGCCATAAGCTCGAAACCAGTTGGTCGGAGATGGGAAGGTTCTGGATAGAGATTTTAAATATTTCCTCATACTGCACTTATTAATTAAGAGCTTGTTTGAGCTATTGGTACACTCTCTGTATTAGTTGTTTTGTTTTTTTTAAATAAAACTACAGAAAGTAACAAAAATAATAAATGAGTTGTATTTAAACTATTATTGTTTTCTAATTATAGTGTTTGTTGTAATATAATGATACATTACAGTAAGTTTTTTTATAAATTTTGGAGAACAGTCCATATAAATAATTGACAAAGTTGTCATGTAGACACCCACACATGCATCCATATTGCAACAAACTTAATTACTAAAATTTGAATTACAAGTATCAAATTTTCTGCTGTCACAATGTTGACACTAACCATTTCAGATAAATAACCAATAATTATTGCTAATCATTTATTAATCTAGAGATTAGCAATAATCATTGGTGCATTTAACTAAAGTGGTTTGTGTCAAAGTTGTGAGAGCAGAAAATTTGGCACTTGTAAATCAAATTGTAATAATTTGATGGGTCAACTGTGACTGCTGGTTTAGTATCAAATGTGATACTTTAAACCCAATAAATAATCATAAAATTAAATAGCACTTTAAACTAATATTAAACTAAATTTTAATTCTAACTCTAATCTTAATCCTATCATTAAACTGAACTTTAACTGTAATCCTTACAATATCTCTTATTCTAAAATTAAACAGAATTTTAACCCAACCCTTAACTCTAAAACTATCTCAAAATTTTATTTTAACAATAGTAATTCATCACAGTCTTAAATCACAACACTAGTCTTAGCCTAAACTTAATATGAAAATAAACTTAAACCCTGATCTAAACCTTAACTCTAACTCTTTTTACAATTACGATGAGGATTAGCTTACCTTAAATCCTAAAATTAAGCTAAACTTTAAGTTAGCTTTAATATTAAACTAAAATTTAATCCAAATTACAGCATTAAATTGAATTTTATTCCTGACTCTATAACTTAATCTTAACTCTAACCACATAACTCTAGTTTAAAATAATTTATAAGCCTAATCTTAGCCCAAACCGTAACACTGATTTCAATCATAGATTTAATTTAGAACCAACTAAACTGTTTCGAACTTTAGCACTACATCTAGGGCATATCTCTAACTCAAATCATAACCTTTACTGAAAATACAGTCCTAACTCTAATCTTTATTCTTACATCAATATCACTCACATTAACCTGAATTGAACATTTGATGCATTTAACAACTATTATTGATCTTAATTTTAAGCTTGAATCTTCCCCTACTTATATCCCTAACACCAACATTAAACTTTGTTCCAATTTTAAATATATATTTATATAAACCTTAACATTAAATGGTAATCCTCTTAATTCTAATGCCAACCATAATATTAAACTAAATTAATTTAAGCCTAAGTTTAATCCCAATATTAAAATAAATTTGAAACCATACCATAATTCCATTCTGACCATTAAACTGAACTTTTATCCTTAACCTTAATACAAACATTAAATTGAACTTTAATCCTAAAACTAAATCAATATTTAAATTCAACTTTAATGTAAATCTTTTATGCTAAATTTAATTATAATCTCAATTCTAAACTTAAACTTAATTTCAATCCTAAACCTAATTTTACCTCCACACTTAATTTCTATACTAACTTTAACATTAAACTGAACTTTAACCCTAATTTAAACTCTAATTCTAATCCAATCTCTCTCTATATAATTCAGATATAACTAAAAATTTAATCTATTCTGATTTTAACCATAACATTAAATTGAACTTTAATTCTAATCAATATTAATCTTAATGTTAACTATAACCTAATCCTAATTCAAAATCTAATGTTACTTTGACTTCTAATACTTTACTGTAATCTTAATATTAACAATTGACTTTGAGCTACTCAGAAACCTTATCTCAATACGTAACTAAACTGTAATTTTAATTCCAACTTTCAGTTCTAAAGCTGATGATTTTTAACATGAAGCAACTTTAACTCGAAATCTAAAATTAACACTAAAGTATAATCTTAATTTTGACCATCCTCCTGAATATATTTTTATTATTTTGAAACCAAACATCAATTCTAACTTAACATTAATGGTTATGCTAAACTTAAATATAAGTTGTATTTTAACTAGAACCTTAATCTCAATATTAATATCAATTCTAATCATAATCATCAACATTAATATTAACTCTAACTCAAACATTTATTTAAACTGAGATTAAATTATAATCTTAACTTTTATGTTAACTTTATTTCTGACCCTAACTTTAATCCTAACCCCAATTTTACCTCCAAACTTAACTTCAAAACTAACTTTAACAATAATACCTTTAATCCTAATGCTAACTGTAACCTAATCCCAAATCTAGTACATAATCGAATTCTAACACTTTATTGTGACCTTAATATCAACAAATGACTTTGAGTTAATTTCGAAATTTTATCCCAATATAAAACTAATGTTAAAACAGGCAAAACTCACTATACGTATTGATCATGGTGATCATGTGATGTTTATTGGCATAAAACTAATGTGTAATATTAATTTTAATTCAGTTCTAAGGCTGGTTATTTTTAACCTAAAACTGAATTTTGACTATAAATCTAAAATTAAACTAAAGCTTATTCTGAATTTTCATTCTAACCAGCTTTCTGAGTCTATTTGTACTATTAACCCTAAACCAAACTCAATTCCAACTTGATTATCCTAAATTTAACTATAAATTGTAATTCAACTAGAATCTTAACCTCAATGCTAACATCAATTCTAATCCTAACTATTAACAGCAACAATTCTCCTAATTTAAACATTTAATTGAACTTTAATGGTATAATATAAATCCTAACATACTTTAATCCTAATCCTAACACTAACTTTAATTATAAATTAACCAAACATTTACTCTAAGTTTAACCTTAACTTCAATTCTACATCTTATTAATAGCAATTTTAATTCTAACGATAACATTAAACCTAAACTATAATTCCAATTTTAATCTTTAATCTATAATTACACTAAACTTAAACTCTAACAATATAATTTTAACTTTAATGTTAAACTGAATTATAACCTTAATTCTAAAACTAGCCGTAATCCTAACATCAAGACTTTTAACTTTAATATTAAACTGAACTTACATTCTAATCCTAGCCATAACATAACATTAAACAAAACTTTAACTCTAACTCTAATTTTAAACTAACCCAGATCTTAATCTTAGCTTTAGCCATAATTTTAACCCTAACCCTAATCTCATACTTAACTATAACACTAGCATTAAACTCACTTTTAACTTTAATACTCAGTATAAAGTCAATCCTCTTCATAATTCAGAAATTTTAAATCTAATCCTAGCATTAAATGGAACACCTTCACCCTAACTTTCACTGTAATGTTAACTCAAAGTTTTAACCCTAATAGCACTACTAAACTAACTATAATTCTAACGCTGATTAAGAATTATTTCTGTTTCTAATCACCACTCAATCCTTTTTTCTTTTCAAAATATACATTACATATAACCATATAATTCTATAATTAAAACACTTCCTTGTTTCTTTACAAAAACTTTATTTGTTGTGTGTGTGTATATATATATATCCACTTGTTCCAATATTTCAACTATTTTTACTTTATAGTCATTTTCAAGGATCTTTTTTCTCTTCTTTCTTCCTCTGTTTATATCCTATTCTTCTCCGAAAAAGTTCTTATTTCCCAAATTGTTCAAAAAAACTTTCTGTACAAGTTTACTGATTGTGACAAATCCATTTACTTCTGTTTCTAACCACCATTCAATCCTTTTTTCTTTTCAAAATATACATTACATATAACCATATAATTCTATAATTAAAAAACTTCCTCTTTTCTTTACAAAAACTTTATTTGTTGTATATATATATATATATCCACTTGTTTTTTGGAGAAGAATAGGATATAAACAAAGGAAGAAAGAAGAGAAAAAAGATCCTTGAAAATGACTATAAAGTAAAAATAGTTGAAATGTTGGAACAAGTGGATATATATACATATATTGTAATGATCCGGAGAAAGAGCTTAACATGATCTGCACTACAGGGCGCCATCTAGGCATTTGAACCTAGAAAAATTTATATAGTAGGCAGATACGTAAGTCAAAAAAAAATTTTTTTTTTTTTTTAAATTTTGATTCCGGTCATTAGCCCAAGTCACTAGCTCAAGGAGTAGCAGAGATTAAATAATATAATATAAATTCTTATCTAAGAATATATAAAAAGGAATAAAATCAGCCACTGCCAGTAATTACATACAAAAATTTATTTACACACACATATATATAACATATAACATTTTTATTTTAATACGTTTACTTTAACATTTAACTTTATTTTTAACTTTTATTTTAGATTTTTAATTTACATTTTAAATTTTATACTATTATCAGTTCGCACAAATGGATTTAAAAAAAGTTTGTTTTAAAACATGTTGAGTATAGATCGGTTACATAGATTTCACGGTTAAAGACATTTCAAAATAAACATAAACGATCAAAATATAAAAGTCATTGATACCGTCAATTGCAGAGGGAATTTATAAGTAACCCATTAGCATTCACATATAAGACGCTTGCATTGACACCAATAACTTAAAAGACATCCGAATAAATACATTTTAGATACTCACCGTAAGATATCATTATTTATCGAATGTCGATATATTTTGATCAAATATGAATACCCAAAACATAATTAACCGATAACCAATCCATGCAAGCATCTATAAACAACTTAAATTTAATGCATTTTTATTTAGTGTCGAGTATGAATAGACTACATAGATTTGCATTTGAAAGAAAATATTCTATCCTTATTTAACCTTAGGCCCAAAAGTTCGCAGTCGAACTAACGCCAATTCATCTGATATATCGATGTATTCAATGTAATACGAAATACGGCAGCACAAAAAGTTAAGAGAAGAAATTGCCTCTCATCAGATAGGAATACATACATCTATCTGACAAGAAGAGCAATAAAAAAAACTCCATAGAAAGGAACTGCGGTCTCCGACTTATAATTCCTTCCATAGGCAAACGGGTGAGTGCAGCGTATACAAACGATTCTGCCCGTAGCGAATCTTGCATTACATCTACTAACTACACCAATATATCCAATCCATTGACCCAATTTAACTATGAAACAAATAACCTAAGATTACCCTCCCCTAATATAACTTTACAAATCTATACAGCCATTCATGCCCGACTTAAGTTTAACATTGATATATTTTAATTTATCGGAAAACAGAAATCATAATAAACTTAAAGAACAAAAAAAAACTAAATGGAAATGATTTTACAAAAGAAATACATTAAATAAAATTATAACTAATTAATAAATAACGTTGGTCAGATAGGATTCTATTTCTTATAAATTAAAGACTGAGAAAGTTTATATTTTAAAGTTCTTAGTGTTTCAAAATGTTTTTAAAGTTCTTACAATTTTTTTTCAACGTTCCTCTTTATTCATTGCATGCCATTTGGAATCCACATTAAATCCCCCAATGATCCTGTTGTCCTCAGTATAAGAAAAGCGATGTTTCATTTTTCCATTTTTATAACAACTGAAGGAATTGAAAGTGCGTCTTTCAATCCCTTCACCTCCAACTCTCCGACTTAACACATCTCAGTCCTCTTTTAATAATCTTAATAATTTTCAACTTTTCCTTTTATATTAATCTTAAGGATTGACTCAACATTATGTCATCGATGATGGTGGTCTTTTCGCTGAGGTCCGATTCCATAGGGATTTCTTTTTATTTGCTACAAGTTTCTATTGTTTTCCTATCTGACCGTTGTTTATACATTTAAATGCCCAAGGGCTTGTTCACTTGGACTAATTAAAATAATCATTTCCATAACATTAATTAACCTGTTTTCCAAATCCAAAGATATATTTAAAGATAAATTTAAAGATATAATTTTATCTCCAAATCTTTTTAAAATTTAGTTTTAAAATACTTTTTCTTTAATAAAGTTTTATTTTAATAATTTTTCTCATCTGTGTGATTTATATATATACGAGTTTAAGGTAGAATTTATTTTCAATTTTTCTGTCTTAAAAAAAAAAATTTAAATGCGAACTTTTTATTTTAATGTTTAATAATAAAAAAAAAATGTAACGTCGTCTGTGCTGGTTACATATCAGTAAACTTGCTTAAAAAAAAATGAACAAAAAAAAATATTTTACTTAGGGTTAGTAATTACGGTACATGATTAACAAAATTTACAAAAACATCCGGTTAGTAACTTTACAAAAAGATTATATACAAAAAAAAAATGTTGAGCATCGCTTTCCTAAGGACCATTTACATTCACCTCCTCCCCACAAGAGTTCTATTTTTTTATACATTTTATTTTTACACACGGCATGACAAGCAAATTTTATAAATTATTTATTTAAGAGGTTGCCTTGAGATAAATATGTTTTAAGGAAAATAATGGATTTATATGTGTATATTTGCAGCACAATTATAAATACCACCAACTTATTTATGACTGATTAAAATGCTTAAATAAGATTACATTGAAGTAAATTCCCAACGGTACTCATCGTGAGGTACCATATTTAACATCATAAACATACGTGGCTGTGTGTGCCTATCCACATAAAAGCATAATATATATCAACAAAAAAAACATATCAATTTCAACCGTTTGGCTTTCTCTTTTTTTTTTAACAAAGTACAATTTAAAATTATTTATACTTTCTCATGTTTAATATATGTGCAATTTCTTTCTGGCAGAACTTTTATAAGATTTAAAGTATACGACTTTGTGTAACAGATAAAAATATTTCATTTTGAAAAAGAAATTTACTCAGGGTATACGTGGTTTTTACTAATAGATCGGCCCAAGTTGGGTGGCCAGTTGTAACGATCCGGAGAATAGATCTTAACGTGATCTATATTACAGGGCACCATCTAGGCATTTGAACCTAGAAAATTTATAAAGTCAACAGATATGCTCTGTTAAGACCACGACCACCAGCCCAAGTCACTAGCTCAAGTAGACGCAGAAACTTATATATTTAATTAAAATATATTTTTAATAAAAAAGAATAAAAAAAAGCAATCACTGTCAGTATTAATACCACACAAAAGATTTTATTTATGTATATAATTAATAACGCACAAATTTTAAAAAAAAAAATTTTATAACAAAAGAAGAAAGTTGTTTTGTTCTGTTTCATTAGCTACCCAGACCACGCACCTAAAAGACTTTCAAACATTTGATTCTGGGCTAAAAATCTGCAGCCACACCAATGCTCAATTCCAGATATATATCAGCAACCAATGCAATATGAACAGGTTAGCATCGAATCACACCACCAGGAATGTGCATCTGAACAGCATATTATTGGAGAAATCATGAGCTTCAACCAGTATAGGAAAGTGCTTCTATCTAGCGAAGGAATCATGTATGTAATATAAAGAGAACACACTATGTATTGATGGGAGAGCGGTCTTATCTTGCCAACTTATCTTCTCAATCCATAGAGCTGGAACAGGTCAATGGCGCAGGAAATATGTCTGCATCCATTTTCAACGATATGACTACCTCTTTGGGGTCATGCATTCAGTTGGACTCGTCGCCCTAGGTGCTAACATACTTCACATTACATTGATGTAAACGTCCATATATCTCTCCACCAGCATTGACACAACTACGAAACAAATAGTCCAAAATCAAAACCCTCCTTAAAAGTAACATATTTAAACTAGTCTAGCAGCCATCTATACTCAACTAACATTTAAATCATTTTGTTAATTTAATTCAAAACAAAAAATCTTTAGTTTAATTAAGGTTTTAAAATCATTTTTAAGATAACATTTATATTTTAACTTATTGTTTTACTATAAATATTATATAACCTACTTTTCTTTTAAATTTAATAATGCACAAATAATGAGGTGTTTCTATTTTTAAATTTTAAGTTTGCAATCGCAAACCCCTACCCTATTACAAACAGATATTAATTAAGCATGAATAAAAATATAAAAAAAATACAATACATTTTTTTTAAGAGATTACGTTTAAGACTTTAAATAAGAGTTTATAGAAATAAAGTTCAGGTTTGCTTGAGAGAGAAAGTCTATTATTCATTTAAAGACAGATAAAGTTCGAAGATTTTAAATTTAACAGTTTATATTTCATTTTATCTTTTATAAATTATACTTTCCTTTATCCATGCTCATTCCTTTGTGAAGATCTATGAAGACTTATGATAATGTATGAAGCATTTATGCTGGTTCCTAAAGACGGGGTCCATGATTCGATCTTGGGATCCGTGGAGATAAAGCTGCCTTCAGCCAGCCATACCGAAGGAAGCACAATGAAGCTGATTACATCTTGGGTGATGGCGATAATAACTTTTTAAATTTTTATTTCTATTTTCAGCAAATACAATTGAATTAAAATTTTAATTTTCTAATTCTCCAACACTCTAACTTAACACATCTCAGTCCTCTCTTAATAATCCATAATAATTTCCAACTTTTCCTTTTATATTAATCTTAAGGATTGACTCAACATTACATCATCGATGATGGTGGTCTTTTCGCTGAGGTCCGATTCCATAGGAATTTCTTTTAATTTGCTACAAGTTTCTATTGTTTTCCTATCTGACCGTTGTTTATACATTTAAATGTCCAAGGGCTTGTTCACTTGGACTAATTAAAATAATCATTTTATAACATTAATTAACCTGTTTTCCAAATCCAAAGATATATTTAAAGATAAATTTAAAGATATAATTTTATCTCCAAATCTTTTTAAAATTTAGTTTTAAAATACTTTTTCTTTAATAAAGTTTTATTTTAATAATTTTTCTCATCTGTGCGATTTATATATATACTAGTTTAAGGTAGAATTTATTTTCAATCTTTCTGTCTTAAAAAAAAAAAATTTTAAATGCAAACTTTTTATTTTAATGTTTAATAATAAAAAAAAATAATGTAACATCGTATCAGTAAACTTGCTTAAAAAAAAAATGAACAAAAAAAAAATATTTTACTTAGGGTTAGTAATTACGGTACACAATTAACAAAATTTACAAACATTCGGTTAGTATAAAGACTATATATATATATAAAAAAGAATGTTTACTATTGCTTTTCTAAGGACCATTTATGTCTACACCTCCTCCCCCCCCCCAAGCATTCTATTTTTTTATACATTTTATTTTTACACACGGCATGACAAACGAATTATTTAAATTATTTATTTAAGAAAGGTTGCACTGAGATAAATATGTTTTAAGGAAGATAATGGATTTATACGTGTATATTTACAGCACAATTATAAATACCACCAACTTATTTATGACTGATTAAAATGCTTAAATAGGATTACACTGAAGTAAATTCCCAACGGTACTCATCATGAGGTACCACATTTACCATCATAAACATACGTGGCTGTGTTAGCCTATACACATAAAAGCATAATATATATCAACAAAAAAAACATATCAATTTCAACCTTTTGGCTTTCTCTTTTTTTTTAACAAAGTACAATTTAAAATTATTTATACTTTCTCGTGTTTAATATATATTTAATAGATCACGTTAAGATCTATTCTCCGGATCGTTACAACTGGCTACCCAACTTGGACCGATCTTTAATAATCACGAGTGCCCTGAGAATTTTAAAAGTGAATCATGCCCGTAATATTTTAATATTGGAATATAATTAGATAAGATATTATATTATTAAATCTCTGCTACTCCCTGAGCTAGTGACATGGGCTAACGACCAGATATCAAAATATATTTATTAAAATAAAAAAAAAATTTTTTTTGACTTACGTATCTGCCTACTTTATAAATTTTTCTAGGTTCAAATGCCTAGATGGCGCCCTGTAGTGCAGATCACGTTAAGTGTTATTCTCCGGAATGTTACAACTGGCCACCCAACTTGGGCCGATCTATTAATAAAAACCACATATATCCTGAGTAAATTTCTTTTTTCAAAATGAAATATTTTTATCTGTTACATAAAGTCGTATACTTTAAATCTTATAAAAGCACTGCCAGAAGAAATTGTGCATATATATTAAACACGAGAAAGTATAAATAATTTTAAAACTAATTTTTGTTAAAAAAAAAAAAAGTCAAAAGGTTGCAATAAATGTTTTTTTTTGTTTGTTGATATATATTATGCTTTAACGTGTATAGGCGCGCACAGCCATGTAAGTTTATGATCAAAATGCGGTACCTTACGATGAGTACCGTTGGGAATTTACTTCAGTGTAATCCTATTTAAGCATTTTAATCAGTCATAAATAAGTTGGTGGTATTAATAATTGTGCTGCAAATATACACGTATAAATCCATTATCTTTCAAAACGTATTTAGTTCAATGCAACCTTCTTAAATAAATAATTTAAATAACTTGCTTGTCATGTTGTGTGTAAAAATAAAATGTATAAAAAAAAATAGAACTCTTGTGGGGAGGAGGTGTAGACGTGGATGGTCCTTAGGAAAACGATAGTCAACATTTTTTTTTGTATATAGTCTTTATACTAACCGAATGTTTTGTAAATTTTGTTAATCGTGTACCGTAATTACTAACCCTAAGTAAAATATTTTTTTTGTTCATTTTTTTTAAGCAAGTTTACTGATATGTAATGGGCGCATACGTACGTTACATTATTTTTTATTAGTAAACATAAAAAAAAAAGTTCGCCAATAAAAATTTTTTTTTTAAGAATTAAAAAGGAAAATTAAAAAATCATCTTAAACTCGCATATATACAAAATCGCACAGATAAATAATTATTAAAATAAAACTTTATTAAAAAAAGAGTAGTTTAAAACTAAATTTTCAGAAAAGATTTAGAGATACAAATATATGTTTAAGTTTGAAAACAAATTAATTAATCTTTTGTAAAATGGAAATGATTATTTTAATTAGTAAACTAGCCTTTGGGCATTTAAATGTATAAGCATCGGTCAGATAGGAAAACAATAGAAACTTTTAGCAAATGAAAGAAATCCATCGGGAAATCGGACCTCAATGAAAAGGTTTTCACCATCATGACGTAATGTTGAGTTAATCCACAAAATTATTATAAAAGGAAACGTTTGAAAATAAAAGAGTTAATTAGTTATTATGATGTGACTATATGTGTTAGTGTGGAGTTGAAGGAGAAGGGATTGAAAAGACGCACTTCAATCCCTTCAGTTTTGTTAAAAAAAAAAAGAAATGACCTCGTTTTTTTTCTACATTAAGGACCAACTAAACTAACAGACCTCCGGATAAATAAATAAAAAACAATGGCTAACTCCACCAATCTTTTTAGGAGAGCATGGGAATTCATGTTCAAATGGCAAGCAACAGATAAAGATGAACTGTTTTAAACCGTAAGAACTTTATAATTAATGAACATTAAATTAAAAACTTTACATATTTAAAATAATTAAGAAATAGAATCCTATCTGACCAACGTTATTTATTAATTAGTTATAATTTTATTTAATGTATTTCTTTTGTAAAATCATTTCCATTTATTTATTTATTTGTTCTTTAAGTTTTATTTGGTGGTATATATAATTGTGCTGCAAATATACACGTATAAATCCTGTATCTTTCAAAACATATTTAGTTCAATGCAACCTTCTTAAATAAATAATTTAAATAATTCGTTTGTCATGCCGTGTGTAAAAATAAAATGTATAAAAAAATAGAATGCTTGGGGGGGAGGAGGCGTAGACGTAAATGGTCCTTAGGAAAGCGATAGTAAACATTTATATATATATATAGTCTTTATATTAACTGGATGTTTTTGTAAATTTTGTTAATGGTGTACCGTAATTACTAACTCTAAGTAAAATTTTTTTTTTTTGTTCATTTTTTTTTAAGCAAGTTTACTGATATGTAACGAGCACAGATGACGTTACATTATTTTTTTTTATTATTAAACATTAAAATAAAAAGTTCGCATTTAAAAATTTTTTTTTAAGACAGAAAAATTGAAAATAAATTCTACCTTAAACTCGTATATATATAAATTGCACAGAGGAGAAAAATTATTAAAATAAAACTTTATTAAAGAAAAAGTATTTTAAAACTAAATTTTAAAAAGATTTGGAGATAAAATTATATCTTTAAATTTATCTTTAAATATATCTTTGGATTTGGAAAACAGGTTAATTAATGTTATGGAAATGATTATTTTAATTAGTCCAAGTGAATAAGCTCTTGGGCATTTAAATGTATAAACAATGGTCAGATAGGAAAACAATAGAAACTTTTAGCAAATAAAAAGAAATCCCTATGGAGTCGGACCTCAGCAAAAAGACCACCATCATCGATGATGTAATGTTGAGTCAATCCTTAAGATTAATATAAAAGAAAAAGTTGGAAATTATTAAGATTATTAAGAGAGGACTGAGATGTGTTAAGTCGGAGAGTTGGAGGTGAAGGGATTGAAAGATGCCCTTTCAATTCCTTCAGTTGTTATAAAAATGGAAAAATAAAACATTGCTTTTCTTATACTGAGGACAACAGGATCGTCGGGGGATTTAATGTGGATTCCAAACGGCATGCAATGAATAAAGAGGAACATTGAAAAAAAAATCGTAAGAACTTTAAAAACATTTTGAAACACTAAGAACTTTAAAATATAAACTTTCTCAGTCTTTAATTTATAAGAAATAGAATCCTATCTGACCAACGTTATTTATTAATTAGTTATAATTTTATTTAATGTATTTCTTTTGTAAAATCATTTCCATTTAGTTTTTTTTTGTTCTTTAAGTTTACTATGATTTCTGTTTTCCGATAAATTAAAATATATCAATATTAAACTTAAGTCGGGCATGAATGGCTGTATAGATTTGTAAAGTTATATTAGGGGAGGGTAATCTTAAGTTATTTGTTTCGTAGTTAAATTGGGTCAATGGATTGGATATATTGGTGTAGTTAGTAGATGTAATGCAAGATTCGCTATGGGCAGAATCGTTTGTATACGCCGCACTCACCCATTTGCCTAAGGAAGGAATTATATGTCAGAGACCGCAGTTCCTTTCTATGGAGTTTTTTTATTGCACTTCTTGTCAGATAGATGTATGTATTCCTATCTGACGAGAGGCAATTTCTTCTCTTAACTTTTTGTGCTGCCGTATTTCGTATTACATTGAATACATCGATATATCAGATGAATTGGCGTTAGTTCGACTGCGAACTTTTGGCCTAAGGTTAAATAAGAATAGAATATTTTCTTTCAAATGCAAATCTATGTAGTCTATTCATACTCGACCCTAAATAAAAATGCATTAAATTTAAGTTGTTTATAGACGCTTGCATGGATTGGTTATCGGTTAATTATGTTTTGGGTATTCATATTTGATCAAAATATATAGACATTTGATAAATAATGATACCTTATGGTGAGTATCTAAAATGTATTCATTCGGATGTCTTTTAAGTTATTGGTGTCAATGCAAGCATCTTATATGTGAATGCTAATGGGTTACTTATAAATTTCCCTCTGCAATTGACGGTATCAATGACTTTAATATTTTGATCGTTTATGTTTATTTTGAAATGTCTTTAACCGTGAAATCTATGTAACCAATCTATACTCAACATGTTTTAAAACAAACTTTTTTTAAATCCATTTGTGCGATTTATATATATACGAGTTTAAGGTAGAATTTATTTTCAATTTTTCTGTCTTAAAAAAAAAATTTTAAATGCGAACTTTTTATTTTAATGTTTAATAATAATAAAAAAATAATGTAATGTCGTCTGTGCTCGTTACAATATATACAACAAATAAAGTTTTTGTAAAGAAAAGAGGAAGTGTTTTAATTATAGAATTATATGATTAAGAATTATTTATTACTTTAATTCCAAATATAACCCCAAAACTAATATTAAGTCTAATAATAATCAAAACTTTTATCCTAACTCTAGCTATAATTAAATTTTAATTCCAAATTTTACACTAATTTTAATCATAATAACAAACCATAATTCTAAACTTAATTCTTACCTTAACCCTAAGTTTACTATTAAACTAAATTTTAACTTTAAGCATAATGCTGAACTTAATCTTAATAATTATCTAATTTTAAACTATAACATCTTAATGCAAATATTGTTTTTAATCTGAACATTATCTTTAATCCTAATTATAAAATTAACTCTCCAAACCTAATCTTATCTCAAACCTAGCTCTAAGCCTAACATTAGACTGACTTTTAAATTTAACCCTTGTCTATTTTAGTCTTAACTGTAATAATAATCTTAAACTGAATATTAAACTTGACCTCAATAATTAAAATGAATTTAAACTCTAACCCTAGCATTAACCTTAATTCAATTCTTACTATAACTCTAATCCTAATTTTCACCCTAATCTTTCTAATAATAAACTGAATTTTAATCTTGATTCTAAAAGTTGTCTCAACAATAATGTTAACTTCTGTCTTAACTTTAACTCTAAATCTAACTTTAATTGCACTCTAACATTGAACTAAACTTTAATCCTATGCTATTTCTTTTGCTGTCTCCAAGTTTAATATTAACTCTAGAATTAATGACAATAATAATCTATAATATTGTTTTAACCTTATATCTAAACTTAATGTTAAAAATAAACTAAATTTTAACTCTAACTCTAGCAACATCAAATTAAACTTTAACACAAAACTAACCATAATCCTAGAAATAATCAAAATTTTCATGTTAATTCTAACTTTTTTACTACTATTAAACTGATATTTAACCTTAATTCTAAATATAATCTTAACCCTAACCCTCTTACCGTTAATCATAATTCTCCCACTAATATTAAACTGAAATTTAATTCTAATTCTAAATTAATTATAATTTCTATTCTAAACCTTAACACTAACCCTGATTTTAATTTTGATTCAACACTAATTCTAACTGTAATCCCATTTTAATCCTAATCCTAATATTTATCTAAATTTTAAACTTAACATTAGTGATTGTCTATTGAAGAGTCAGATAAGAGATTTTGCTATTTTACAAATGTAGGCTTCTTGAACCAAAATCTTTAAAAATCTCTTCTACAATATTCAAGCTCAATATAAATGCATGAGAAGTTTAAAAATATATTCTTTTCAATAATTAACATATTAAAAATTTCTATTATCATTATGCATTATTTTTTTCACTGAAGCATAATATTAATACTTTCTTAAGTTTAAAAATCCCACTATATTTACGACATACATATATAATCAGGGTCTTTCAGAGAAAATGTGAGGCCCAAGGTAACTAATATTTTAGAGGTCCTTCAAAATTTTAAATAAGAACATGGGGAGAGAGAAGAAATGAGAGTTTTTACTTACAGGGCTAAAAATAGAACTTTGGCAGCAGTTAGATATGAGATGCAGAAATGAGCAAGCAGATCAGATCCAGATAACATATGGATAGGATAGATTTATTCTAGCACTGGTAGTATTGTAAAATACTGTTAGCACAGAACTGACTGACAGGAGGATAAGACTATTAGTTCTGCCAGTTTCTGAGCCCTGCAGTTGCTTTCATTGCAGAATCAAATTGGCACCTCATTTCTAAACTGGCTTACCTTTTCGACTTGTGGTATGCCTGCTTCAAAAAGTTTTTTTCGAATATTTTTTGGGGGAATTTAACTGTAAAATTAAGGCTATTTTATGAGCTGTGATACCACTTTGCCTTCTCCTATATTTTTGTTTAACATATTGAGTTGCCAAGTTGAGGCCCCTAATATTATGAGACCTGGAGCAGCTGCCCCTCCTGTCTCCCCCACCTCTGATTGGCCCTGGGTATAATTATAAATTATTAAAGTATATATTATCTGCAATTAGATCTTTGGTAAGAAACAGCCAATGTTGAAGTGAAAATAAAAGTTATTTTTAAAATTATAAAAATTCAGGCAAAATTATTAATAAAAATAAAAGTCTAATGAAAGTTTATTTAATAGAAATAAATGTCTGATTGTTGAAAGAATTATATATATAAACTTTTCCCAACACTTGCTTATTAAGTAAATGAAATACTCTCAATCCAAAGCACAAAATAAAACTTTTTAAGAGAAAAAAATAAACCATTTAACTCTTTTATCTATATATACTTACAAAGGCAAATCTGAAACACTTTGGAAATGATATATTTTGCAGGTTCAACTGTGTATGATTTTGATTATAAATATACCAACATTTCAGCTTGATCACACAAAACATCAACTTGCAGATGAATAGAATATTGTAATAATAAATAATAATGTTATAACAATGAAAAAATATTATTACAATCATCTTTATAGTAATCTATTCATCATCCAGTAGATGGCTTCTATGATCAAGCCAAAATGTTGGTATATCAAAATCATACACAGATGAACCCGCAAAATTTTATATCTGTAACCCATGAAAATGTTTGTATCATTATATATATATATAACAATAGGGTGCAATGAGAACAAAAAAAGGGAAAGTAATTTAATTTTTCATTATGAATCAGAATACATCATGAACCAAATGTATTGAATGAAAACTTTGTCTATAGATGATTAATGTTTAATCTTTCCTTTGAGATTTAAAGAAATTATTAAAATCATTAAAATTAGCTGAATTTCAATAGCAGCAAAAATATATATTGTGTATAATAATTAGTATTGAAACACTAAAATAGAGTTAATTTTCATATTTAAATTTATCATTTCTGATTTTGCTCTTCCCATCTTTAGTTATTATGCATCAATAAAGCTCAAAGGTCCAAATGGTCTTATCAATATTCAACCAAGCAACATTCATTGCTAGATTTGCTAATTCAAAATTATGATGGCTCTAATATATATCTAAATATATATATATATCTAAAGCAAGAGTAATATTTTAATCTGCCCTTTGCTTCTTATTACATATATTATAACTATATATAAAAAGAAGCAAAGAGCAGATTAAAATATTACTCTTGCTTTAGTGATATATAACAATTTAATACAAATCTTTTTAGTATTACTTCAATGATATTTGAATGATAATAGCAAATTTATCATATTGTATAGTACATTCAGAACATAGCGCAAAATACTGTGCCGTAAAATTTAATACAAATATCTCTCACTACTCTCATGCCATGGCCAGCATAATTTTATACTCTATTACTTTGTGAATTTAATTTAAATATTGCACCAACAGAGAAAGCTATAGACTATTACTTATAAAACTGAAATTACTGTCATGTCACATGGCAAACAATGGCATATTTTTGTTCAACAGCATGGATTTGATTAAAAACGATTGATGTATTGTGTGAGAAAACATTTTGTACAGCTTTCTGGTAAGTATCAGTTACAATAACATTAAGCAACCAGCTAGAAAAAATATATGCTTGATTTTATCATTTTCATGAAAAAATGGGTTTTTTGCTGTTGATTTGAATTCGCTGACCGTGTGTCAGTAGTGAATTTGATGCTCCCCTTAGAAACCAAAATGGCGGAGAGCGCATTCTAAACCGCTACTGATATATTTTATATGAATAAAAAATTTATCTTAAAACAAATTATAAATACGAAGATATTCTATATTTAAAAAAAAGATTTAATTACTAAGGGAAGCAATACTTCCTGGTTTACGCACGCCACTGATATATATGTTATATTTTATGTGATGGCAAATATGAATAATTAGGCAAAAGGAAAACATAACCAAATGCTAATATCAGTGATAGGGAGCCATGGCTGCCCACCCTCTTGATATAATCTATTTTAGTATCCCAAATCTAAAATTATATCATAAAAGAACAAATTACTATTTTTATTTATGAACATCAATAAAATTTACCTATTCATTTCATTCAAAATTCTCAAATGATATTTTTTTAACATACAACTGCCTTTTTAGATAGTACTGAATTTTTGATAATTTACAAAAAAGAATCGAAGAAGAATAAATTGATTTAAAAACATAAGTAACAAAAAAAAAAAAGAGGGGGAGAGAGAGAGGGAGATTGCTAACATAAACAAGAAATTAAATCATTTAAATAAGTGTGAAAAAAAATTTGCAGATTAAATTTTTCCAAATGAAGATTCGCATTCGCGACGCAGAATTAAATAACCAATAGAGATAGTGTTATCATTTTTATGTTATCAGAAAACTTGAACCTCGAAATAAAGAAAAATGTTCATTGATGGAAAGAAATGAAAACCCTTAAGGACACATTTCTCAACTGATTGCTTAGACTGGTGAGTGAAATTAAATGGCCATTTTTAAATCAATTTGTAGCTTGCTAAATCATTTGTTCAAATTTGATTAAGTAAAGATAACTACTGTGGTGAAAGATTCTGCAATTCATTGAATTACGTTTTCATCTTATGGCTGCGTTTCCTTAAAGCTTAATACTGTTTTAATATGATGTAACGCCAGCGTCTGTTTTTATATATATGTTATAAAATGCCGATGTTTATAAATACATATTTACAGGTCTGGACAAAGAACCGTTAGCGCCCTTATGCAAAACAGTAATGCTCCCCCCCCCCCTTAAAAAGTTTTAATGTTTTATTAAAAATAACAGCGAAAAAAAATACTATTACATAATTTAAATACAAATATATTATATATACTGAACGTTAGATGTAATTAGAGGGGATATGAACAAAGATTTTCAAGCTCCATTCAGCTATCCACTTCATTTAATATAACCGATACACATAACCACATACGTATAGAAAGTTAAATGATCTCCAATATCCATGTATCGTGCTAAATCAGCATTCATCAGTTGGTCCAGATCATCATCTCCCACACATATATACAATCAGCGCTAAGTTTATATTAAGATAGCAAATCTTCAAACCTTAATAGACAAGCCTCAATCTTTTTCACTCTCCAATTATTTAGCCATCCATACGACAGAATTCTTAAAGCCTTTGTTGATGCCATATTGTTGTCATACCCATGTTGACTTTAAGTCACTCTGACCCTTCATATATTTATGTCCATTTAAATACACAGAAAAGAGATGGGCAGAATTCAGATCGAACCTATAATATTTTAAATACAAGTATATTAATATTTATTAAGGCTATAACCTTAAGATTATGTGCCTGAAAAAATGACAGTAGGGACCTCTGCAAATCTTTAACACAAGATTTATTTAAAAGACAAGAATGGCCACTCTTATCTTCAACCTACTTTCTAAATAAATAGGAGAATCTAAAGCATTTTGATTTGAGAGCATAAGGCTATTAAATACCTCACTGATTAAGTCCACAAATTCTATAAGACATTAACATTTGCGAAATCTTTCAATTTACAATGAATCAGTGTTGAGATCTTATGACTCGTAAATCGAAAGATTTCATGATGGTTAATGTGTTATAGAATTTGTGGATTTAATCAGCAAGGTATTTAATAGCCTTACACTCTCAAATCAAAATGCTTTCGATTCTCCTATTTATTTAGAAAGTAGGTTGAAGATACGAGTGGCTGCTCTTGTCTTTTAAATAAATCTTATGTTAAAGATTTGCAGAAGTCCCTACTGTTGTTTTTTCAGGCGCATAGTCTTAAGGTTACAGCCTTAATAGATATTACTTTATGTAATGAGTATGCACTTTATAAATATAATTAATACAATATATTATATATACTAAACTTTAGATGCAATTAGAAAAGATTTTAACACAGACTTCCAAGCTTCCTTCAGATATCCACTCCATCTTATATAACCAATGCAAGAGTTGGATGGTGGAGAAGATTGAAGTGTGTTGCTAAAATTTGAAGATTTGATATTTAATATAAACTGAAAACACATTGTATATCTGTGGGGGGAGGGTGTTGATCTACCAACTGATGAGTTCTAATTCAGTATGAAATATATATATTGGAGATCATTTATCTTTTTCACATGTATGTGGTCATGTGTATCAGTTACTTAAGATGGAGTGGATAACTGAAAGGGGCTTAAAGGTCTGTGTTTCATGAATATAATTTAGAACATCCAGTGGATTTTTGAATTGTGCTAATTCACTCGAAAATAAGTTTTTAAACATAGTTCTTTATACAATTCCTCTCCATTTATGTCTTTATTATTATCACTGTTGCTTAAATGAATCTGTAGATTGAAACATTCTTTTAAAAACTTTTTAAAATCAGTTTCAGTGTTTATTTATAGTTGACAAAAATAATTGATTATATAAATATTCATCATAGTCTTTAATGTGCCTACATTAACATTAATTAACAATCTCTCTCCAAAACAATTTACGCACATACAAAGTCATCAATAATGAAATAACAATAATATATATAATTTAAATTATATTAGCTGTGGAACCTCTTTTTTTACTCCAATTTTTCTCTTGTAAGAACTTCAAAGTAATTTCATTATATATTTTATATATAATAAGTAAAAATAAATATGTTTTATAATCTAATGTTCACTTAAAGTGTTTCAATTATTTTTATCCCAATGAAATTTTTTAAAATGTTTACTTTAAAAAATAATTAAAAATGTTAGGCATTTCAATTGTAAAATCACAGAGAAGTGGTAGAACAATAAATGATGATGAAATTTTATCCTTTGAATCAAGCCATTTACATGATAAAATTAAGAAATTTACAACTTATTTTTTAATCATTTTTAAAGATGTGAAAAAGATAGTGATTCTGTAAGAAATGAAATTCATTAATTTTAGTCATTTCTTACTGGTTTATAGAGTAATTCAATTAATTTTAAAACTATTCCATATTTAAAATAACTTTACCTAAATATTTTAAATGGTATTCTTTTATATTTAAATATATCAGAGAAACATAAACATTCATACTCACATTGACACATTTAATTATTGCATTAAAAGTTTGTCATTATTTAGCTTTACCATTATGTGTACACTAATATAAATATTGCTTTAACTGATTCTATTTTAACTAAATTTATCCACATATATACTGCACCAGTCAAGTTTCTACATTTGCATAACAGAATCTAGAATCCGGGCAAAAAGACCAAAGCTGGCCAGACCAGGATTGAATGTCCCAAATCTGATGATGCTTCAACTCATCAGCCAGAACTCTAAGACTCAAGACCCTATGAATGACCATGCTTGGAGTTACACATATCCTTATCTTTCATGGCCGGCATAAGTCATGGAGAAAGAAAAGACTCAGGGACCTAAATATGTATATTAACTAATCTAAATACTACCAGCAGGAATTAAAAGATAAATATTCATAGGTTATAATTAATGCATAGATGGTTATAGCATATTATATAATTAACTAGGATTGAATTGGATTGTAATGGGAATGAGAAATCCCATGAAACCAGAGTGTAATGGGAATGAGAAATCCCATGAAACCAGAATAAATTTAACATATATTTATTAAATGGTAAGATAATTAAGATAAGGAAAACATAATTAATGTGGGAAAAGCATGCAGGCTTTATAAAATGAGGACTTAACATGTCTCCTCATTAGAATTTTAATTACAAAGGTATATATATATAGAATCACTAAGATATGCCTAAATCAGATTGTCAATTCCTATTGGAAGTGGTGGCTACTATTACAAAATGCTGTACTAGTCTTAGACAAACTATTCATTATGACATTATTAATTTAATAAAGAGGTATGAGTGTATAAATCAGCTCATGGTTTTATATTGAACCTAGAAACTAAAGACATAAATTCAACTCAATACTGTGACAGTCAGATGATGTATGTTGGTTTAACTCAGTTTGAATACTAGGCAAAAGTACCTTGAGGCCATCCATATGTGAGATATTAAATCAAGAATACTATGACTTCTGCCCTATTTGCCTATTCTCAAAGCTAATTACGAACAAACAACATTATCTGAGACACACATAAATTATTTTCTCACTGGCCACAAAGCTTAGCAACAGAGGTACTGAGTAGATAAATTATTAGGTTTAGAATTGGCTATACAAAATCACCAACATGCTACAGCACTGGAAAATTACAATAACAATATCACCCTGTGGATAGATTAGAATTGAGTTTTTATGACCAACACCAATACTCTGGTACCGAGCATCCTGCTTCTAAAGGTTGGGGTGGTTAACATGATTGCCTGGAATTCTACTTCAGGTCTTACTTGTGTGTACCCTGAAAGATGGTAAGATGGGGTGGACTTAATCACCATCCCATCTTAAGGAAAAGATGCAGCAAAATGTTAAATTTTGAATGAAAATTTGAAATATCTAATCCACCAAGTGAAGGTATGACATAATTATTATTATATGTCTATGAGGGTAATAGCCTGAACAATCTTACTATTCTAAGTTAATTCTAATAATACTATATAATTAAGCGACAATGGAGGAATAGAGAAAATATAATAGAACTCTTGTTTATGGGTTTCAATCTACATGGATAAATTATTACATGGGAGGGGAAAGTGTATTTGATCAGCTGGTCAAATTATAACTGAATATACTTTCAACATCACTAAGACTAATACATTACTTTATTATAATAAATCCAAATGATACGGAGATTTTAATAGCAGGCCACAATATACATTTGAATCAAATAAGAATTTATAATTACGAATGCCAAACGACTCATCATTACTGCAGATATGGGAATTTGAACCAGTGAGCATGGATAATATCATTGAAAAACAACTTATGTGAAGATATTTGAAATTATATCTCAGAATATTTATTAACATTTAAATGCTTGCTGTTTCGAGGCATTGGCATATGAATACATAATATGAAAATAATAATAAAGATTATAGGCACAACCACAGTGATAGGTAAAGAAATTAGGGTAGGTTACATTTAGTTTAAGTGAGATTTATCAAGAGGTAGGCAAGTTAGACAAGTTATAAATTATTTAATTTAACTAGAATTTATAATGAACTCAATTTGGGATTTAGAAATAGTTATATTAATTTATATTGAGCTAGTTTTAGGTTAAAAATTTAAAATTTAGATAGTAATTAGTTATAACAGAGCTCTGCAATTATAGGTTGGTGTTACCGGTTTTTTCTGAACTGAATAGGTAGTTGTTTGACTTTTATGTGTTGTGGTGGTCTTCTTGAGCAGGGCATAGTGTCTTTTTCTTCATTATGGAAGTAGGCTGTTTCTGAATGGTTCCATGTTGCAGCTCTGGTTGTTTAGGACATTGGCTGGCAGTTGGCACATCATTTTTCTGTGCATTAGAAGCAATTGTCACTTTTCTCCAGCCAGGCCTTTCAAAGATCAACCTGGCATGAATTATGTACAGTGACGCTCTTTTATACTTTTATTTCAAAGCACTTAACTAGAGAAGAATTTACTTTGCCTGAAAACCCATTAACTCTTAAAATATTACATAAAATTCCAAGATTTCACTATTTAATCATAATGTTTTTGTTTAGATTTCCAAGGCGTTCTCAATCATCCTCTAGGTGTAAAATAGTGCTGCTTCGGTAATTTTAGTGTGTACACTTTTGCCTCAACCAAATTTGAGCATAGCAATTATAAGATTTTAAAATTTTGATTTAATTTGTTTACGGTTAAATTTTTATTTTCAATTAATATAACTAAAAGCTTTTTGCTCCCTTTTTACAAAACTAAATCATGCCACTCTATATATATTATTATACAAGGTAAATCATACATCCACATATGAATTTATATTTAATAAACCTAATAAAATATTCTCTTATAAAATATAAAATTTAAACCATTATATTCGCTGTAACACTTGCTAGCCTATGTATGTACGCGTTTATTCATATGTGCATATATAATGTTGCACACCCAACCGTGATAGAGGTTTATACACTTATTTTAAACAAAATGAATATTTTAATAGGGTTTTAATAGGGTTTGAACCTAGCACAGATGAATAGAAAATCAGGTTGATAGTGAAATGGTAAGGGATTGGAAGGTTACTGTTTCAATACAATATTATGCATTTTATTAGGCATTGTCCTTTTTGTGTGTGTGGGGGGGGTACAAGTGTGTGTTTTTTTAAAACTAAACCCAAATTGCTACATGAATTTCAAATACTATAAAAATATGTGCGGGCATCTTAGTGGTTTTTTTTTTTATTTTGTTTGTTATAGTAAATTTAATATATTACTTTTATAATTCAATAAAAAATTTTGAAGTTATGTTTAATATTATTATTTTACAAATACCAAATAACCATCACAATATATATATATATAAATGATATGGATATTAATAGTCAAACAGATTGTTCCATTTCCACATCACATAGCAAAGTGATTTGAATTATGCATCACGTAAACACAATGAAAGAAGACATAACTGAGAATACCATAAGAGAAAAACAAACTATAAAAAATTATAATTGACAAATCATATTTCAAAAAGTGATTATTTATTTTAATATGTTTATATTTCCTTATTTTGTAGAAATAATGAATCAAGTTGCAATAATTAATATTTATAACAGAACAAAAATTAATGTATTATTAATTTTACATTGGTGCCCTCATACCTTGCTTACCTTGTTTACTGCCTTCCTCAGGCCTTGAATATTGCACAAACATTTGTAATATATATAAAAATGGATTTATATTTACACATAATTGTAAAAATTAAATGAAATTCATGTTAATGTTTGTGTATATAAATCATTCACATTAATTTACTTTTTGTTCTATAAACATAATGCATATCATTTTCTTTTCAAAATTGTGTTTTAATATATAATTTTCTTATTTCCTATGTTCAAGCAATATTTTATGTTCCTTATCAATAGCCTTTATTATTTATAAATGTATCAAATATATGGGGGGGGGATTAAAATATCATATATTTCTAATCATTATAATTATATATCAAAAAAATAATTATATATAGATAGCTGTGCTTTTATATATATGCCCTGTATTTCAATTTTCTTCTTCCTTCTTTCTTTATGTATTGATTTCTATATTTACATATGATACCA
The DNA here is from genome assembly GCA_028023455.1 of Epiperipatus broadwayi. Taxonomy (NCBI): domain Eukaryota; kingdom Metazoa; phylum Onychophora; class Udeonychophora; order Euonychophora; family Peripatidae; genus Epiperipatus; species Epiperipatus broadwayi. The sequence goes on from JAQFVV010006329.1 coordinate 3,315,415, forward strand.
TTTACTCTTACAGTTTCAACTGTCTTGCAGTCATCATCAGAGATCTTTATAATCCTATTTCCAAACTCTGATGATGACTGCAGGACAGTCGAAATTGTAAGAGTAAAGTTTTGATGTAAAAATAGTATTGTTAAGTGTATAAGAAAGTTGGAAATGGTATCATATGCCCTGTTATTGTTTGGTACATTGATAAATTGGCAACCTTTAAAGCTCAAAGTTTATATATTGCAGGTGAGTGATAAAGTCACAGATTCTGAAACTCAAAGTTCCATGAATTAAGACCCACTTCTGTTACTTCCACTGCTTAAATTTTGTAAAATCTGGCAATAAATCATTCAATTATATATATATTATGCAGTGGCAGCCCATGAAATTTTAAAGCAGGGATGCTAGAGCATTTTTAATTTCTCTACCACACAACCATTTTATTTTTCTATACCATTTATTGTTAAAAAATCTTTATGTATTTTTTTTACTAACTGCTGTTTACTTTTTATTTCAATTTTTTTCACATAATGTCAATTCAAAAAATGTAACATTTATATATATGTTGATTAACTTTCCTCAGCTAAATTGTTTATAAGCTCTAAAAATGCTAAATAAGAAAAACTTAAATGTAAAAGTTTCTTATAATTTTATCCTAAGCTGCTTTTAATATCTTGGTCTTGATATCATATTCATAGCAATGATTGGTGGACAGAGAAATAATGGGTATAAATATGATGTAAATTTATACAAATGGGCTAAATGACCCACTCTTTAGAGAGGGGGAAGCAGGATTCCTTTTTTATTAATAAGAGTTCAAATTATTAGCAACATGCCATGCCTCCTTATTTTGCACTTAAGAATCATTTCTTTCAGTGCATACAATGCTGGCTGAATATGTCCAAATGTATAGCAAAGTTGGTTTTGGTGATCTAGATATATGGATTTATGGTCTGAATTGCTTTTAACCGTTCTGTAGAGGTATTGATGTTGGGACAATCTTGTAGTGAGATTGTCACATGATTTTCTGAAGTAGGCTACATTGTAGCCAGTTTTAGTGCAAGTAATCTTGTAAAAAGTGTGTGAGGGGGAGGTATGTTCAATGGGAAATTTATCTTTGGAATTATTGATTAACCTGATTACAGATGGTGGGGAGCAAAGGCTGATCCTAAATAAATCTGAGCATATTTTATTTATATTCCTGATGACTTGAGATATATATAGGAGTAATATCCAGGGTTTGATGTCATAGGGTATAGATCTAGTTCTGATCTTGTTGCAAAATTTGTTGAAAATGTTGATGAGGGTCCTAAATTTGAATCTAATAAAGCATAACTCATTAATGTATTTTTCAATATTAGATTTATGGTGTTTTTAGCTTGCATAAGTTTAGGTTTCTATATAGAAATGTTGTCAAACTGATATATTTATTTGAGTTGGGAATTATGGATTTGTATATATAAAATCTCCGATGTCAATGTTATAATTTAATTGGGCACTTTCATTCTGGATGTAGACATAAAGATATTTTATTCTTTTAAATGCATTTTCATAATCTATGGTCCAGGTTAATACAGATTTCTCTGTGAGCTCATGTTTGATGTTGTTAATATGGAGCTCTGGAGCACAGATAAAGACATCATTGACGGATTTGCCATTATCAACCTTAACTTTGCCTCTTGTCGATGAAAAAATATGATAAACAGTTCCCCAGGTCGCCATGTGTATTGCACCAACTGGTGCTTAATGTTATCTTGATATTCACTTCAATAATTCACCAATAATGAGTGCTTATATTCTCCAAATGTCACACCACATTGAGAGTAAAGAATCCCACCAGAATGCACCTTGAATATGACTATGAGTTATAGCAACCATGGCTTTCTCACTCAATTTGTTTAATGTGAATTAATACTCCAAGCTGTTTATTAGGATCCTCGCATGTACACTGAAAACATTTTTATTTTTAAAAACTGATTTACCGTATCAAGTCTATTTAGATGTGTGCAAATATTGATGCTTTTCAGTTTATTTTCCAATCTACCTACTCTCTCTACTAGCTTTTTCATATCTATTCTTATGCCTTCTATTATTTCTCTATTCTCTTGTCATACTATATTCGTTTCCAACCCCCACCATTCTATTTCTTTTCTCAGGATTTCTGTCTGTCTTTCCATTGTTTCGCCTTGTAATCTTATTCTTTCTTTTATGTCTATATTATTTTGTGCCTACATTTTATTTTGGCTCTATTACAGATTAATAATTTTTTTGACCAACCTTTATAACACAAATTTTATTTTACATAATTTTATTTTTAAATATTTTACTCAAACAAAGTATTCGACCACCTCTAAACTCCTTAGTCCTTTCTAATTCCCATCTTACCATTAATACTGCTAATGGATATAAAATATTTATCTCTCTTCTTTTTATTTACATTTTACTATTTAATTTGTTTGCTTTGGTCTATTCTCTTCTCATACTGCTCACCAATTTCAACTTTTATTATGCAATTTGGTGTTTATTTAGAAATTTTAATTGTGATTTTAATTACTCTAGTACTTTGTGGCATTTTGACATCCATGTTCAAAAACCAATTGAACCAGATCAGAGAAAAATGCTCGGATTATTTTCTTTAAATCTTGACTTTAACTCAGGCTGCACTTCCACTACAGCAACAGACTGGCCCTTCAAGCAGAGAAGTATAATACCACAGATAGATGAAACATCAACTGTATCTATAACCAGACTGAAGCTATACAAAGTATAACCTATGATCACATTTCCAGGCTATAGCACTTAATGACTGCTAGATTCAAAACTCTGCCATCCAAAGCACTTTATTTGTTTTGAGGATCAACCTGAGGTGCCAGCTTACCACATATTCTATAGTCAGCATGCTCTGGACAACAGGTATGCAATCCAGCACTTGACATATCTCAAGCTATCTCCTTTTATTAATTTTGAGGGAAGTCTCTGGCACAATTGCCTAACACTTAAGCAATTTATAAATTAATCTACTGGTAACACAGTTATAAGAGAGAAAATTGACCAAACAATAATTAAGCAAACAAAGATTTACTTTTATGCGCACATAATTATAACACAATATAATAAAAATGTACATATGCAATATTAAAGCTTACATTGGCTATAACTAAGAGATTTCATTAAAGTTCCTTTCATTCACATATATGTATAGATATTTATAATGGAGGAATGAAAATTATATTTATCTAGGATTTAGAATAATGCATCACACTTTCACAGATTCAGTCCCTTGCTTGTTTTATTTGTTGACTACCAACCAGTTGACCTTTGATTTCCATTGATGGTTTCTGGCTTCTTTTTGATTCTTCAAGTTTAAAATGAGGGAGAGAGATTATCAACAGTTCACATGTCAAGAGGCAAGCATTGGTTTCAGGTGGAGAACATGTGATGATACTGAGGACTTGGGATCGAAGGCTAACCAAACACTTCTAGTATTCTTTAGCACTACATGTTGCTAGGTCAGCCTTTAGTGAAGATAGGTTTATGAACATGCATACTGCAGATGTGTTTTTTTGGCCATCTCTTTTTTAATTTTTTAATAATACAGCAGTGTTGAATAATAATTTTACTGCTTCTGAATAACAATCTGACTGGAAATTAATATTTTTTGTCTCTTCTGTCTTCTACATTTCTCCCTCCCAGTGTTTTCTCTCTACCATCTTCAATGAAGTTTAATTAATTTTATATTTATCTTAATCCTCCTTTCAGATTCATTTACTGTCTTGTTAGGATTAATTTTTGCATTCTTTGATTATCTAATGTCATTTCAAAATTAATCTACCTTTCTTGCTAACATAGTGTGAGTTTTTCTTCTTTCTTTAATTATTTCAACTGAGTTATCTTTTTTTTTATCAGCCAATTAATTTTTAGTGAATTGCAATTTTAAGGTATTTTTTTACAAATTACATTTTTAGTCTGATTTATTTTTACATTTATTCTTATTTTCTTTTTTTTTTCATCTATACATTTTTTTTTTAATTTATAAAAAGGCATAGCTAGTTTTAACTTTTTCTTAAGAATTATCCCCCCCCCCATTTGCTCTTTAATACTAAAACTTTCTTTTATTTTTTAGAAGAAAAAGGTGACAATACTTTCATTTTTGCAAATTTGCATTTCTTAGAAAAAAAACTCTCCAGAAACATATTTTTCTTTCTATTTTACCATTCTAACTTTTTTTTAAAATCAATTTGATCTCATTTATTTTTAAATGATTATATATGTAGATGCAGAATATAGGTGTTTACATTTACCAGCTGTACAGTATATAAAACATTTTGAGTGATATTATTCTCCTCTCTTCTTCAGGTATTGCTCACCTGACCAGTGACAATACTAGCACAAGAGTCGATCCTAGTTTTTCAGATTCATGCATATTGAATTTAAGATGTCATTCTGATCAACTGAACTATTCAGCAAGTTGGTCCAATTATTACATTCAATGCAATATTCGCAAATCTAAATGTTACTTGGTTAGAGGATTACCTAAAAATCAATATTTACAAATAGTCAAAGTTCAATTCCTATACTAGTACTGTGTATCAGTGGTCAGGCTAGCAATACCTGGAGAGAATTAATATCATTCAGAATGTTATATATTAACCCATGTGCTATTACTAACAGTTGAATGTATTTGAAAAGTTTAAATAAAGATTTTCAATATTTAATATTAGATAATGGAAATAGTCTAACATATAATTATTACTAAGATATCATCACATGACCATCACTTCTTATGCTTGGGTATAAACTGTTGTTAAAACAGGCAAAACTCACTATACGTATTGCCACACACAAGCTAGAGTAATCAATGGATGCCATAACTAGATGGGTATTTTATGCACAAGCCTTCTGGCATCCATTGATTACTCTAGCTTGCTGTGTGTGGCAATATGTACAGTGAGTTTTGCCTGTTTTAAGATATCATCACCACAGACTTTCAGACAAATACTTTCACAAGTATCAATATTTTTTAAAACTTTTTACAATAATTTTCTAATTTAAATTGTAACTCAATTTATTATTTTATTTGAAAAATAATTTATTCAGAGTATTTAGAAATGTATAACTATATAGATATCTTCACTATCATTCATTATTCTAAGTTTATATTTGATGGTTCTAAAATAGAATGAAGGTAATTACTATTTGGAAGAATTTAAATAGGGATATTAAAGAATCAAGTGATCTTATTATTGGTAATATAAATATATACATCTATTATATATGACCACAAATGTTTCATTATCCATGTTTAAAAAGCATTTAAACAAGAATAACATCATTAATAAACAGCAGGCTATATACTCCCTAAACATTGCAATGCATGATATGCAATGTTTATAAGCTTGCAACATAAGCAGTGAATTAAAAGCTTTTGGTTTCTTTTTCATGGTCATTAATCACAAAAAGGTGTAGATTTTTTCATTAAGACCACAATTGAAAGTGAGATACATTTCTTGACTTATGAATTAATAATAAAATTACTTAAGCTGGACCATGATGAGAATACTACTAATTAATAGATGCAAATACTTGGTATTCACTATCCTCTACTTCTATACATTAAGATAATTTACTTTTCTTGAAATGACTTCAGAAATCATAAAAGCTGTTTATGTCAAGCAATCATATCTTAAAAACAACTAAACAGGTAAGTATGTTAAACATGTACAAAGATCTTATCAAGATAGTTAAGGTGATGAAGGTAGTTAAGCTTTTAAGAAAATAAGAAAGACAGTTTAGAATTTTTTCATGCTGATGATTGAAATTATAAAAGCATGCTAGCTGGATTACTGCTTATGAATTCATATTTCTAGGACTGAAAATAACAAAGCTGCCATAAGGCTTGAGTGACAGAGCATGCCATCATAACACAAAAACTATAAAAGCATTACAGTTGTCCAATAGTAAGACAGATTGTTCTACTACTAAAGAAATTTTTGTTCTGAACAGTTAGAGCTTAGTCAATCCAGTTGCATAAATTCTCACATTGCATTATAGATTGTTTCTAACAGTCCATTATTTGGGCTGTAAATCATGTCTTTCTTGGTCTCAAGATCTTTTATTTCATTTTCATCAGAGCATTTTATGTCTGCAGTCTAATTTCTCAATATTACATTCATAAATTGGAAGATTCAGTATAATCAGCATAATAACTACATAATTGACGATCACATGGAATCTAGTTAACTGCACAGGGATAGACCGATGCAGACAAAAGCACAGGAATGAATACGACCAGGTCCCTCATGTGGGCAAAGCATGCTGTGGGACACTTATGAATTCTTAATTTCAAGTAATTTATGTACCATAATTCATGGAGTTTTTCAAAATAAATTTATTTCTTAATAAAAAAAACCTACATAATTACAATCTCATTTTAAAAATGCACAGATGCCAAATGAGAATATACAGATTGCTTTATATTATTCTCCGACAGATTTTGCAGACTCAAAAGCTAAATATTCATGGATCAAAGCTCAATCATTGCTTCTGTTGTTCAAATATAGTATATTTCTTAGTAACAAACCATTTGATTTTTTTTTATTTACTGACAGCCTTTTGCTTACACATGACTGTGTGATAAATATATATGACTATAAAACATATAAGACAAACTTAGTCACTGATAATTTAATTATATACTATTTATTACCCAAAAATCAAAATATTTACAGCTGAACAATTAGATCACATGAATTCAAGATTTTAAAATAATGAAACTTTAAGTTGTTAGTTTAAATACTGCAATAAAAAAAAGGCTGCGAAATAGTTGCAGTTCCATGTCAAGTAGATTCCCTCACTTAACTAAAAGTGAAATAAAATAAGGAATTATTGTGATATCAAATCTGGATAGCACAAAACTATTGGTTATTCTGCAGTCACTTTGATTATAATGCATGCTCTTAGCTTACCTATCTTCATTACTATAAGGTCTTTATTAAATATTTCCATAAATTTTATTCTACCATTGAAAGCATATGCAAATCTACATATAATTTCAATTTAGTCTTAAATTTTAAATTACATATACACACTAGTTAGAATGAATGAATATTTTATGACAAATTTCCCAAAAGATATATAGTATTTTATAATCATATACAGATAGTTGAAGGTTTGTTGCTCGTAGTTTGAAAGAAATCCTAATCCTAAAGTGACAAAATTGGGGGATCATGATCTGTGGACTCCAAGTCTCTAAAATACCCAGATTATTTCATAAATTAACATTCTTTTAAATAATATAAATTGAAACCCAAAATTGTTCTTAATGGTCAGACTTTTACTGTTAGTGTAATAGATTAAACCACTAAACATCACATGATCACCATCATTGAGTGGCGCTACTTTATGGAGTTTTGCCTGTTTAAGTGTAATAGATCTGAATACAATTTCAGTAATTAACTTTTAATTGTTCTAAACAATTGGAACTAACAGGCCTCAAAGATATCTGCATATGTCCTTTTCTTTTAAAATCGATTCAAACCGCCTATTAAAGCTCAAAGCACACAATATTTTTCCTATACAACTAACTAGAGTGAATGTTGCCATTATTGTAGTAATTTTTGATAATTTGATTACTTCGTGCACTTTATTTATGAAGACAAAGTATTTTGAAGAAACTACGTTTAAAAAGAAAAATTAGTTTAATCTGCTGCATGAAAAGTGTTTTCTCAAAGAAAAATTCTATCATCACTTAAATTTGAACATGTTGCAAGCCAATATTTCTATTCAAGGCTTTCTTGTTTCAAAAAAAAAAAAAAAATCAATAATGAACAAAAATTGCCTCATTCACCTTTATTATTGAAAGAATATCGATCTACTATAGTTCTTGGATAAGTAAAAACAGAAGTTTTTCTAAGACAGATTAAGTTGTTGGAAAATAAAAATTTATAAAATCTATACTATAAATATAATAAAATTTTACATATTTATCAAAGAGGAATTGGGCATGATAGTCATTAATAACTTCATATATTATGAAAAAATATGTTCAAAAAATAGTTATTGGTTAGTTGCTTGGGAGGTCATTTGACATTGTAGGCCTTGGAAGTGACAGCACGAACTTTGATTCAGGAACTCTCAAATTTATCATTCTATTATTGTGCCAACTACATAGGTAGAGTTAAGTGCAGTCGTTATCGTAAAGTGCTGATAAATAATTATATAAAAGACAACCAATAGTTATGTATTCTTCATAAGAAATAATTGACTCATTGCTCTAATATAATAATTTCCACCTTTTTTTCACTTGCGTATGTTTTAGAGCCTATATCCATAATTAACTTTCATAAGAGAATCAAATTTAGTAATTAATCTAATTGATGTTATTTCAAATTTATATATTGTGACATTAATAGATAACCCAATAATGAAATTAAAAGCAATAGAATGAGATAAACAGATACTATATATTTACATTCCAAACTAAAAAAAATACAAGTAAATACATCACAGAATAATAATTAAAAAAATCCCTACATTAATTGATATGTACAAATTAAAAAGTGTATGAAAACATTTGAACGAGAAGCTATAAAGGTTTCAAAAATTATACGCTAAGCGCTTTCGAGGCCATTTGCCTCATATTCATAGCGGTAATGCGAGATGCAGAACGATGAAATAGGGCAAGGAAACAAAGCGGTATGCAAAATGTATGCAAATGAGCTAGACAGTCCAACGTTTGGAGATATCATGTCTATTGATAGCGTTATAATTGCCATTAATGAAGTATGCTTCTCTGATTTTTTGCTTGATGTCATTTTTCTCAATGCCAACTATTTTGGGATTGGAGGGTTCAAACACGTCCTGTCTTCTTGGAATGTTCTAAAAATGTTGATGAATTATCATTATTTTTCTTTGCTCTATTATAGGTGTATCTATGTTGTGCTGTCCTGTTGATTATGCCTGCTTTGGTCTCCCCAAAATAAATGGCCCGGCAACCGGGTTGTGGGCATGATATGCTGTAAACGACATGGGGGGTCTGAGAAGGTTCGGTTTTATCCTTAGAGTTATTGATTAGACGATTAGTGCATGAAAACTAATTTTAAATTTGTTGGACAAAACCTTAATTGGTAGGAGATTTTAGGTATGTGTGGAAGAGCGATATATGGAATTTTAGTATCATTTTTATTGTCTACGATTTTCTTATAAAATTGTTTAATTTTATTGTTAATAGTGTTGAGTTTGTAGCCTGCATGTAGTAGTTCTTTGGTGTAGAGATGTATATTATTCTATCTGCTTCAAACTTGCAGTTGAATATTTCTGTATAAAAAATGCTTGAAGGCCTTTGCAAATTTGTGAGAGCTTGGTGAATTGGAGTGTGGGTGTATAAAACCTCTGATTTCAAAAGGCTTTATTATCATTGAGTAATTTATTGTTCTCTCATCCCATTTTAGCTGAAGGTCGAGGTAATTTAGACTTTGGAAAGCATCTTTTTTTTGTGGAAATGATAGTTAGATTAGTGTTTTGTGATAAATCTTGTATGATGCTATTTGTAATGTGTTGGTTGGCTAAGATGAACATATCATCTACATACCACATGTATATAGTGTGAGGGCAGTCAGCTTGATATTTGGATATGATTAGTTTTTCGTAGTGATTAAGGAATATGCTGATTACAATTCCACTGAGTGGGAGACCCATGGGCCATCCACTTTTCATGTTGTACCAACCGTATTCAAATGTGGTATATATGTGTTTGTCCATTTCCCTAAATGTTCCTGGTTCATATATGTAGAGATTTACATATCCCAAGTTGGGAATCACAACTCAAGATATTAGTTATAAAATAACTCGATACATAATCTGTGAGAATAAATACAGAAACAAAGAAAGAACATCATTAAAAAAGTTGCTAGATATTTAGAAATTAAATGCAACTACATTATAAGAATGTTTTCCTGAAGGTTTATGTTGATTGTATTTTAGTTGCATTTATGTATTAGACTATTTCAATCATCTAATATTAAGTATTCAATGTCTTTAAAAAAATTTAACTTTAAATATTCCAATTACATTCTACTGTTAGTAAACACACACAGGTTAGTATATGCACAGTGTTTCAAGAGGTATTTATTATTCTCCCTTCTTCTTCAGGTGTTGCTGGCTTGACCAATGACAGTACTAGCATGAGAATTGAACCTGGAATCATAGATTCTTAAATATTAATAATAAATTATGGAAATAGTCTAATATATAAAAACATAAGAATGTTCCTATATGTCAAAAAATTTTAATGTAAACAATTATAACATTTACACTTTATTAAATAACCTTCCTTTTACAATGCATTAAAAACTGATAAAATAATTAATTTGTATTTCTTACTTTTAATACAACATACAAATTAAATCAATGTTTATCTCGAGATTCAGGTGCATAAATTTATTTTCAAAGTCATTTCCATTTTCTAAATCAAATGTTTGTTTTGAAATGTTTAATATTTTTCTACATTAGACACATATATTATGGTAGTGAAATTTTAGTCTTCGTTACTTATGATTGCTAAATATTTGAAAGTACATTCTATTTAATTAATTAAAGAAATTTAATTTTCAAAGATTTAAATAATCATTTTTAACAAAGTTGTAAATAACAACTCCACTTTCTGTATTAATGTCAGTTTATTTACATGGCAAAATGTGGATATTTTTAAAACATAAATAGACCAGTGATAGCTAGATATAAAAAAAAAAAAGTGCAGTAGATATAAAAAAAATTCTAGAGATCTCAATAACATTTTTAAATGTTAAATTTACTTAATTAATTAAATAAAACATACTATCAAATATTTAACAATCATAGATAATCAAAATGATTTTAGTCTTCATTACTTATGATTCCTAATCTACATTATTTCAATTTGTTGCTCTATATCTATTTTTTCATCACTTTCACTAGTCTAGTTCAGTGGTCTTCAACCTTTTCACGCCTGCGGACGGTAAAAATAAGGATAAGTTTCCGCTGACCAGCAAAAATAAGGATAAGATTTCGCAGACCGGCAGAAGTCTATAGATAAATTTTTTTCAAGATAAGCATAATTGTTATAACTGATCAAAACAACAATGTTAAATATATAAGATAAAGTTTTATATATATATGGCGTTTAAATAATAAAAAACTTTTTTTTAAATTTTTTTAGAAAAGTAATACAAAATTTAATTCTACCCCCCCCCCCCATAAACATCTGTGATAACTAGAAAAACAAATTAATTTATGAATAATTGATTAGATTTTGTTTTAGTTTTCTTTTTTTTTAAATTGGGTAAAAATGAGATGAAAAAATAAATAAAAATTGGCTATATTAATTAAAAGTTTAAACTCTTATTATTTATTATTACAAACTTTTTACTGCCCGTCTAGCAAACGGACCTGCAGAAAAGTTCCAAAGTTCCGCGGACCAAGGGTTGAAGAACACTGGTCTAGTTTACTCATTAATACAATTAGGAAGTAAAGTTTGTGTTTTATTTTCTTCTCTGCCTATTGCAGTTTCTTTTAAAATGTTTTAAACTTTCCATCTTTTACAGTACATTATAATATACTTGGGAAATAATTCCATATCTATCAATGACATATTTGAAACTATTCTATATTTTTATAAATTTATCAGTTTTTCCTCTTATAAAAGTTTTTATCTATAAATAAAAATCTGCTTTCCTATTCTTTGTATAATCAATATATATTCTAAATAATATGCAAATTCTACTTTTGTGATAATTAATTTTTCTGTCTCTATACTCTATACAAATTAAATATGAATTTTACTTCTCATTCCTAATTATAAACAATAATTTCCAAATAATCTTTTCTTGACTTTCTTATTGTTTCCATTAAACACACACTTTATTTTCACTCATCTGCATTCTCAATTTTTGTTTATTAATGTATGTTTTGTGCTCAAAGTTGAGTAACTAGGCAATATCCCTTGATAATTGTTGATTGCCATTAATTAACACAATATATTCTAGCATGTCAATTTTAGAGCAACTTACAATTTTAATGTGCTTGTACATCAGTAATGTTATGAGATTTAACTAATATTTCTACAAGTAGATATATGTTTTTTAATTTTAAATAAAAGTTGTTAAAAAAAAAAAAAGATGTACATAACAGAATCTCAACAAAATAATTTAATTTTATCATAACACATTTTGTAGATTAATAAAATATTAAGCTTCAATTCCTTATCTATATAAGGTAGCTCTAAATTTGAGATGCTAGAGTAGATTATATTGGGTAATGGCATAGCAAGCAAATTGACTGTTGGGCAGTGGTCAAGTAATATCTTCACTTATATATATTGAGTTATGTGCCTCAAGGCATACAATAACATAATAATGTGTGCATATATATATATAAGTATAAAATTGAAAAAAATAGAAATAAACACAAACAAAATTTTTTGTAAATATTTTCTATATTACACTGGTATAACAGTTCAGGGCTAAATAATAATTTTGATACTTAAAATTATTATAAATTGACATTTTAAAAAAGATCTATTTAATGTTTTATTCTGATTTTGATAATTAAAACAAGCATATTTTTGTTACAATAGATATAATGGTAAATATAAAATTCCACTACCTATTTTAAGATTAAGAATTTTTTTAAAGCTTGTATAACATAATTTGATAAAATCCTACAAAAATGTTGAAATGATTAAGTAAACTTTGAGATAAAAATGTTTTAATTAAGGTAAATTGAAAAGTCATTAAATTTTTTTGACCAATATAAAAAAAGAATTTACTTAATTGGTTTGTAAATTACGAGAGTAAAAAAAGGTGAAGTTAAGAGAAAAAGATGTATTATATTATACTGCACTTTTATTATGAAGATATAAAGACATGTCAACTCCTGATATGTCACAATGAGTTTAAATTCACATGGAGAAAAGACCAAGCTTTCATGTGGTTCATAGCCCATGTGTAGTACAGCTTGTCTGAAGTCTATTAAATTATAAGACTAAATGTCAAGTCACTAAGCCAGTCTACTGTTTAAAAAGAAGCCAGCTTACAAAGACTCCAATACTTGCCAAAAAATGGAAAGATTACCAGGCTGACTATATACACATGCTGATTAATCTATATGCAAAACATAAAATTATTACTGGTTGAGTATATAGTGCACAGTTGGTGAGTAGAATGTGTTATATATTAAGAATAACATTATTTTAAATACTTTTATTAAAATCTTTAATTTACGAAGTTTGCTTGAATTATACATGTAAAACAAGATTGATTCTAGTTTGTATTTTACTTTTGAAATTAAAAAAGGAAAACTCCGAAATCTTATTGTAAATGAAGAAACAAAAAGCCAAGTTTTTAAAAAGAACTTTTCAAACTAGATCTAATGATAATATACACGGGTTGTTCTCCCAAAATAAGATGTCATATTTATTTTTGGTTCAAGGCAATATAGGACTTATTTTCAAAGAATGTCTTATTTTTCATGTACAAAAATCTAAATTTATTTAATTATATATAAAAATGTATATTTATTCAATTACTTCGTCCCTTTACAGAAAGCTGCAAGATTCTTACCCCAGGAGCCCCCTCCCCTATTCCTTTCTTTACTCATTTGAATAGTTTTCTTTTTTCACTCATCTTATCTGACAATCAAAATATTATTCAGGTTGTTACCTTTAAATCAAGTGTTAATTGAAGACTTGCTAGACAGGAATTATCAAGTACACAAATTGTAAACACTTTCCAAATTACTTGTAATAACACTGCTTTGATATTCTTTTTAAAAACTTTTCTATAGGAGAAAAAGAATCTGATTTAACTTAAAATAAACTTTGATTTTTAAAATCACTTCCATTATTTTAATTCTTAATGGGGGAAAAAATGTTTAAGAAATCAAACGAATTACTTTTTCATCTTGAATATTTAAAAGCTATATGTTGAAACTTTAAAACTAAATAAAGTATTTTATATTTAGATTTAAAATGATTAATTTAATGTTTTGCAGTTTGTTTATTGGTTAGATCACAACTTTTGCATGCAATAATTTATCACATGACTGTCATATATTTCCACTTCATGCAGCTTTAGAACTATCTAATATAATCCTGAATAATCAATGAGAAAGTCATACGATATTATCTGAAGAGGTCTACAAATGACGTAAAATTGAGGTCTTTAAATCATCTAGAAATTGGCCTAGCCTCACATCTATGTAACTATACACAATAAGGCTTTTGTTTTTCATTTATAGGCTATTAATTTGAATATAAAGAAATAAGTTCATAGTTGCAGAAATATATTAGTTATAGCTTTGAATGTTAAATCCTCATTGTTAAGACAAAAGCCAGAAACTACTCCAGGAATGTGTATATTATAGCAATATACCATCGGTGTTCATTGATTTCTTACATTTGTGGTAAATGATTCTAGAATAGAAGGAAGAGAACTATTTTCTGGATGCACCTATATTTTATTTTCATATTTGTTAATCAGCAGATGTAATTAGAAAAAAAACATTTTTTTGATTTTGATTTGTGCATTAGAGAAGAAAATTTTTATTGATTCTATTTAAAACAGTTTACTCCAAGCCATTTAGTGTTTATTCTTTATAAAATTTAATTAAAAAAATGATGTTTATATATTGTTTTTCTAAGTATTGAAAATTAATCAGTTGAAACAAAAGAAATACAATATGTGATTACATTTTTTTTAATACAATAATGTAAAATAAATTGTCAGACTGAAGAATTTATAAAATTAATGATCGTACTCATCTATTAGCAGCTGTACATCACTTGATGGCGCTGTTTCTGTGCAAAAACACAGAAATATGCCGTTTGTGGCCTAACCTATGGCTACTACCACACTACGTTCGTAATAGCCTTTTGGGTCACACAAGGCATTTTTCTCTATGCCAATGTACAGAAATTGTACACCTCACTATGTGTGGCCACGCTTTATGAATGTTCCCTAATGACAGTTCACTCCCATTTGATATGAGGGTGTGTTGTTAAATGTCAGAAAATCTTGAAATATGTTTTACAAATCATTTTGTCCCACACCAACTGTAGTAGTATTACACAGTGTTAATTATGACCCAGCCAGCACACTATCCTATGCATCTTTGAATGTGCTAAAATTTTGGAAAGGCTTTTGCACAGCATGATATGGTGTATTCACACAAAATTTCAAGTTCTGTACGAGATAAGAAAAATGGCTGAAGGCAACAGCAAGAATTTGAAAGTTTGGGATCTTCCGAATGCAGAATGTGACAGTCGCCTTTTTAGAGGCACATAACATACTGCCATCTTCCAAACAATGCGTCTGTGGTAAAACTGAGGACATCCGTCATGAAAAATGGCAATTTGTGTGTTACTCATGTGAAAGCAGAACCATGGACCCCAATGCAGGTGCACACACACAGAACATCGAGTGGATGTGGGTTCTACCGAAGTGGAAGAATAAGAAACAGTGAGGCATATCATGTAAATGCCTCGACAACTACCTTGCCAAAGAGGTGAAGACATGTTCAGGGCTATCCTGGAGGAGATGGCTGTCCAGAGATGGTAATTTGAGAATAAATGTTAGTCTTAATGAAAGTTTATTGTTATTGAGAGGTTGTTTTTTGCAATAATTTTTTTTTTTTGTTGGAATCAATGCTTGTTGTTGTGATTTGTTCGAAACAGTTGTATTACATATTTAAAAACAAAATCTGTTGATAACAAAATCTGTTGGCTAATTCCTTTTTTTAAAAACAAAATTAAAAAATACCACAAAACAATTCATTAAAAAAAGCATCAAACACACCAAAGAGTTTTCTTTTTATTTAAAAATTAACGATTTTTTAAATTTAGAATGCTAATAATAACGTAAATAAAAAAGAAAAGGCAGGGCCGGAAATGTTATGATAATAGGTTTTTGAACAGAAATAATGCCATCAAGTCATGTATGGCTAGTTATAGATGAATACCAAATTAATATATAATTATAACTTCATAATCATCTATCTTCAAAATTTACAAATTTTATACCATGTGATATAAATAAAAAAGTCACTACTTTATTTAAAAGATTAATAACTTTTAAAATAAATATTTAGTGAAATAGAATAAATAAATTAAATAGTTTTAAACATTTTTTCCACTAAGCATATTGCTTATAAATTTTTGGATGTTTAGAAAGACTTCTATATTAACTGGCAATAACATGTACGTAGCTCTGGATGGAAAAAATATGTTATACAATTATTATTTCTTAGTCACTGAAAGTTTTTTTCCAATCATGTAATGAATTTGACTAAATTATCATACTAAACCTAATATATACATTATTAAGGTAAAAATATAATACACCTGGGTCTCGTTTTACGCGATAGATAGGTTCCTCAGAAAACAGGCGCAAACGAAATCATGCAAAAATAGACGTAACTTACATTGAAAAAGGGGGGATGCAGTCTGTGATTTTTCAAAATTCGCGCAAAAAAAATATAAGGAAATAAAATATGACTAATAAAAAATTTCAAATTTGAAAAAAAATGATACAAGACAAACTTTTTTGAACTATAATATTTAATTTTATTCAAAATAATATATTTTTATGCATAATTTACAGGACAGTAATTTACATTTTTTATACCCGTTTTAATTATTATAGCTATTTGCCGACACGTTCGTTTTGCAAACAACTGGCGCCAACTTCACACTCATGTTGTAAAAGTGGTTTTCTGGTGACAACGTAATTAGTAATTAATCTTTGAGACGATTTTATTAATTGTTTATGAAACTAACAACTAAAAATTAAATTCTTATTTTTGTCTTTAATTTTCAATTCGGTTTAAAAATCAAATTTCACATTAATTTCAAGTCACAGTAAGTAATTTTTAAATTGTTAATTACAATTAAAAATCAGATTTTAATTTTTAATTGTCAAATTTAATTATGCCCACTGCTATTACTGACCTTTTAAAAATAAACTTGTGGACACTAAATGATTAATAATTGATTACGTTCTTTTTTAAAAAGCAAAAACAGAATGTGATTTAAAATGCAAAATTAACACGTACAATGTTTAAACAAATTTACATTATAATCTTGTAAAATTTAATGTGTGTATACATAAAATGTGGAAATTATGATTTTAATTTCATTATTGCATAAAATCTTACTATTATAAAGCACTGAAAATATTGAAATTACTAAGTTGAAAGTCGAATTCCAATAATGTGCTATTACTTTCAATATAACGTAAATGCGCTAAATTTATTATTTAAAGTAATAGCGCATTATCGGAGTTCATACACCTGCGTCTCTTTTTACGCGGACTTATTTAACACACTTCCGGTGAAACACGAATCGCGTAACTTCAAAATCGTGTTAAATAAGTCCGCGTAAAAAGAGACCCAGATGTATATATTTTTTAATCCATAAAAAAATAGTCACTTGAT
The DNA here is from genome assembly GCA_028023455.1 of Epiperipatus broadwayi. NCBI lineage: Eukaryota > Metazoa > Onychophora > Udeonychophora > Euonychophora > Peripatidae > Epiperipatus > Epiperipatus broadwayi. The sequence continues at coordinate 3,332,863 of JAQFVV010006329.1, forward strand.
ATAATTATATTAGTTAAAATAAATGTTTTAAGATTGCTATCATGTTTAGAAAATTAATTTGTTTTAGTGGAATCAATCTAATAATCAGGCAGAAAAAATGTACAAACTCTTAATTGAATCAATAGATAACTTTAGTAGTCATTTATCTAGTCTTCATAAAATAAAATAAAATCAATATTTTGCTGGAAGTAATAAGGAAGACAAAATAAATAATAATAAAAACATAAGACAAATATTTTTATTCAAAATAAAATAAAAAAGATGGCACACACATAAAAAAATAATAATTATGAAGTTGTTTTCAGAAAATGAAAGTTTATCTCTCTGAAATAAAGGGCAATAAAATGCTTGAAATCAAAGAATTATTCTCTGTAGAGGTCACTAGTTGTCTGCAATAACTTTTTTCATAACCTGCAAATAAAAATATATGCATATAAAACTATTTATAATATATACAATATTAATTTTTAAAAAAGCATTCAGAAATGATGGTATATTAGTTTAAATATAAATTTTCTTGATGAACTAAAGCAATTGTTAAGAATTAAAACATTAATAATTAAATGAATAAAAACTTAATTAAACTCTGCTTTAACAAAAAATAAAGATTACCATGGCAAATATTGTTTATTAATGCAGACTGCTGCTCTGTCGGATTTAATGTATTAATTGAATAGCGGATCTGGAGTTCAAGTTCCTTGGATCACAGTTCCAGTTCTATCACATCCGGTGTTAGAACTACTTACAAATTTTCGAGCAACAAGTACTTGATTATTTTTTTTAATACATACTTATTAAAAATTTAATCAATAAAATTTAAAATGCAGCTCAATATTGATGATGATGATGGAAAAAAGATAAAATTATAAAATCATTGTTACATCCTATATTAGATTTGGGCATCACAAGTTGAAAATTGTCTTTTATTTAAAACTGATTTGCTAAAAAATAATCATTAGACTTTTTTTTTTTAAATATCAAAGCAATTGAATATTTATCATCTTACAAAAATTAGAAGCGATAATGCCCTGTATAGTTTAATGCAATGTTAGAGAAACAGATTCAAAAATTAAATGTTGTAGATCAAAGCGAAAACTGTCATTTCTAATGCTTGATCTTCATATGACTTCCCAAGTGACTAAACACTTGATTTTTTGATTTTTTTAAGTGATATTAGAAATTTATTAATTTCACTAATTTAGTTTTAATGCTCAATATTTTATTAGCTTTATTCAGAATTAAATTTAATTCTAACATGCAATAAATACAGTGTCTTGAAAGTGCAGCTTTATAATTTTAATATTCATACCGTGATCTACCTGAGCAAAAAAAATGAATCCAAAAAATTCTAATCTAAGTCAAAAACACTGCAAGATTGTTTTTTAAAAAAAAATGAATGTATTCACAATCAATGAGAGATAAATCTTTGAGATCTATTAAGAATGATATATAAATGCTACCCTTGTTTATTGTGACAGGAATCGCCAAAAAAAAAACATATTTGCTGGTTGTCTACTAAAACATGAATTTCAGAGCATTAATACAACATAATTATACCATTAATTCAGACAATAAGTAACATGTGTATAAACAGGATAAAGTATATAAATTTATTTATTGACAATAATGGTGGATATAGGAATAAATAAAATAAATTTACTGCACTAAATAATTTCTGTTGCTTGTTTATTTAAGAGCATTTTGACTCCATGAGAGAAACTGAAAATAAGATTGTGTAAGTGACTTTTGGAATTATTCAAAGTTTAAAATTAAAATAAGTTTTCATATTTAATATTGACACAAATAGTAAAAGCTAAAAATTGTATAGTGTGTGTTCACAAAAACCACGAAAGTGAATGTCTTTAAAGATATTTAATCGAGAATGAAAAAAATTTATTATAGAAAATTTACTTTTGTCAAGTCGTAATATAAAACAAACACACTTTGAGTTATAAGTTTTCTATTTATGTAATATTAAAAACTATAATTTGAAATAATAAAATAATCAGCTTTATAAAAATGCTTGAACAAATAAAATAAAATGTAGAATACAAATATAAGTTGAAAATTTAGTATTAATTCAAAAATAATTTATATTTAGTTTAAAATTAGATTATTTATTTAAAATGTTCTCAAAACTATGATTATTATTAATCTTTAGTTAATTTTGTACTGTTATTTTTTGTCATTATTCTTTTTCACTTTGTAGCATGATTGTAATATGAATAAGTAACCAGTAATTAAAAAATACAAAAAACAATCAAGCGTTAGTGGCCTAGTGGTTAGCATAGTTGCCTTCCAAGCAGCTGGCCCGGGTTCGCTTCCCGGTCAATGCATTTGAAATAGGAAAAAAATATATATAAAAAAACATAACTGCTTTAGTATTTCAATCTGCATATTTACATAAGATGATTTTGTTTTATATATATTGTACCTATATTGATATAGGCACATATAATTTTTATCTAAAATTATTATTAAAGTAATCTTTCATAAAAGAAAAACATAAAATTAAATGTTGAAGAATTTATTGCAGCTTGTTTTCGAAAAAGATAAGAATTAAATAGTTTCTAGCGTTAGTTTTTGAAATAAAAAAAGCTACAATTAATTAGTCAAAAGGGGGGAGGGGGAGTCTTGGTTTGAGAAATGAAACTAAGGGTTGTAAAAGGAAGTAAAGAGTTTTTGTTAGTATTCGTAAAAATATAATTTGAAAAAGTTAAAACATACAAATTCAATTTTAATTAAAGAAAAAATAATGTTAAAACTAAATAGTAAATTGTATTAAAAATATATGTGCGTATATATGTACCTTTGTAAATATATAAAATGTATGTGAAAGTTAAAGAAGATTATCATTAAAAAACACGGCAATGGCTATTAGATATTAATTAAAATAAAACAACGCGTTTTATTGCATGGCTATTACTAATTAAGCAATCTTCCAAAACACGTTTATCAAAAGATTAATTGATAAGGAATTTGACAACAGATCTTTTCCGGAGATATCAGAAAGACAACAAGGCACAGGTATAAATAGACCTTTTTTTATCGGACAGTAATTCATTCCACAAATTAATTGAGTTGAGACAATCAGTTCACAAAGTTATTGAGAGAGTGCAGTTCGGAAATTAATTAAGTCAGTTAAGAACAAAATGCAGTGCTGAGAATATTTTGGAATGCATGTTTATCTCCAGCCCAGATGTCCGAGAAAACAGCAGATCTGCCCGTGAAATAATGTCAGCTTAACATCTTAGAAAATCTCCGTCAGTATCTATTTGTCTCCGATAGCAATAATCGTGAAAATCAGGAAACTCAGCAAGGAAACGTCCCAGCCGGCTGGTAAGCATTTATAATGGAAATATCCTCACCGAAAGCAGCCTCCAAAGAACAAAATTCTACGTCAACATTCAAAAAAGCCTAGGTAAAAACATTTGCTTATTTCGTTCTATACTGTAATAGCCATTGCATTGCATTAATTCATACGAATCTTTCAAGAGTCTAATCATATGAACTCTATATCATACATAAATGAACTATTGATGTGTGTGATTAAATTTCAAATGCCATGTAGTCCTTTATTATCATAATTATGTGTGTGCATGAGTTAATATGTGCGTGGTCATTATATCAATATTTATTAGTTAAATTAGAGTGTTTTGTTATTAAATCTATAGGAATGTTTAAACTATTTAGAAATGTTAATTTAAAATATGCGTGTGTTTTATTAGAATTATAAAATGTTTAAATTTAGTAAATAAATGTTAGTTAATAAATTATCTTTAAAATTAAACTATATTTGTCGGTCAATTCTTTTTATCAATTCTTTTTAACAAATTCTTTTATTAATTCTTTTAATCACTAATTAAGTATAATCTATTAGTGATTACAAACAACTGAGCTAGTCATGGATTTAGGCGTTGAGTTAGTGGCCATTGCTTAAAGTGCGTTATTTATTCATCCTTGAATAGATAGCTGGCGCCCGTGTTTATACACAAACAAAAAAAAGTGCTTTGAACTTGGTGTTGAACTCAACAGTCGAGAAGAAGTTATGTCCTGGAAATGTAACGTTAGTTATATACTTTATAGCTATCGTTTGGGCATACATACTCTCCGAGTATATTCTTCTCTGCCTAAGAGGCCGGTGATTCGAATCCACATATTCGAACACGGTTCAATATATATATTTGTAATAATTATAAAGTCTATTTTATTCTTAAGATATTTTTCATTAATAAAAAATAAATACTAATAATTTACATTTAACAGAAATTTAGGGCTAAAATATATTTCTTAAATATCATCGATAACTTTTCAAGTAAGTTCTTCGTGCATTTTTAAATAAAAATAAAAAATCCTTAAAAAAAAAAAAGTATTATCCAAAGCAATCTTTGAAATATAATTGAATTTCATCATTTATAAATTTATTTTTATTTAAAAAAGTAGATAGAAATTATTCATTTCAAAGCTCATAAAATCAAAATGCTTGCAATTATGCAAAATTTTCACCTTTTAAAAAAATTTTGTCGAAGATGAAACAAATCCCAAATTTTTGAAAACAAATGTCAGTTCAAATAAATAATTGTTAATTTTATAACAGAATTTCTGAAAATTAAATAAAATATAAATACCTTTAATCCCTAAAAAAATAGTTTATATCTTCACCTCAATTAATGAGGGTAACCAAAACTCATCACATAACCAAAAATTTCATCTAAAAAATAAGCAATTTATGTTTGTCTCCATTAACTCATTATCACATTTTACTAAGTATACTATTAATCAAAAATATTAATCTGTGTTTCAATATAATATATATGCCTTTTATTAATTATCACAATATAGTTACTATATAATTTTTTTTTTATTATTAATTTTAAATACTTTATTGAATATGATCACCCTTCTTCCGATTATGTAATGAGAAAGTTTAATTTTTTTGTTGTTTTCTTACAAACTAAAATTTCTGCAGAGTAGGTAAACTTATTTGAAAAGATGTCTGCATCATATTATTATATCAAAAAAATGTGAAAATAAATATATGTATTCTAATTTATTTTTGGTGCTATTATGTGATTAAAAATTTTTCAACCTCTTATTTTATTTTTTTGTATAAATATTTTAAATTGTGATTAAAAGCATATTTTGTGAAATTATTTTCAACCTCTTATTTTATTTTTTTGTATAAATATTTTAAATTGTGATTAAAAGCATATTATGTGAAATTATTTTGCAATTCTATTATTACAAAAACACTGAATAAAAAGTAGACAAGTAAATTGTATTTTAACTAAAGTAATATATACATTTTCCAAATTATTTGATGATAAAAGTTTTTTAAGATTAAGTAATGAATAAAATTTTTCTTTTTTTCTTTTGTTGTGAGTCTTGTCACTTTATTGCACAAGGAAGACAAATTATTTTTAATGATAGCATTTTATATATCAGTTCTATTAAATACCCATGATTTTTAAAAAATAGTTTTAATGATCAATTGTTTGATTTTTTGAGAGAGCAAATACAAACTAATGAATGCATTTGTAAAAAGTCCTCATAATAAGGAATGAGAGTACATATATATCATTATCATCATCATTGTCAACCATTATCAATCCACTGCAGGATAAAGATTTTTCCAAGTTCAATCCACCTTTTCCGATCTCTAACCTCTCTTCTCCACATCACCCCTGACAGTTTCTTATTTCATCCATCCATCTCACATGTAGTCTCTTTCTGGGTCTTTTAACAATCTCTTGGAATCCAATTTAAGATTTCACTTGTCCATCTATTATCATCTCTTCGAGCAATATGTCCAGCCCAACTCCATTTCAGTCTTTTAATTCTTTCAATGATGTCAGTAACACCTGTTTGTTCACATACCCCTATATTGCGTTTTTGATCTCTTCTTGTTACTGCTAACATGCATCCCTCCATACATCTTTGAATGGTTTGAAGTCTCTATATTGTTCTTCTATTAAGTGTCCAAGTTTCAGATCCATAAGTAAGAAATGGTAAAACACATTTATTAAAAACCTTCCTTTTCAAACACATAGGCATATTTCTTTTAGTATTAAGATATTTCTAAAAGCATTCCAACTAAGTTTAATTCTATGATTAATTTCATCCATTATGTTTCCATCAGTAGTAATAATCTGACCAAGATATTTGTAGTTATTAATTTCTTCTAACTCATCATAATCTATCTTTATTTTCATCTTTTGAGAAAATCCAATGAACATTATTTTAATCTTTTTTAACATTCATCTTTAGTCCTATTTTCTTATTTTAATCTGATAACCTCTTGCAACATTTCCTGAAACTCCTAAAGCATTATTTGCAAAAACAACTGCATCATCTGCAAAATCTAAATGGCTTAAATAATCTCCATTTCTTTTACTCCTTTAGCTTCCCATTTTAATCCACAAAATACTTCTTGCAGCATTGCTGTAAAAATTTTTGGAGATATGGAATCACACTGTCTTACACCCTTCTCAATGTTAATATTTAGAAAAAATTTTCATTCACACACACATCCATTCTGCCTTATCAGGCAACTGAGAAAAAAAATCATGGTGTTTCTTAATCTTAAACTCGAAGGTAAAAAGCCAAATAAATTCACCACGCTGGCTAAGGCATGTTGGTGAGCAACCCATCAATGTTGTATACTATATGAATAATGACATAATAATAGCATCTGCAGCAACAAGAACATATGAAGTAGACATTTTTTCTAAAAACTTTCATAGGGATATCAACAATTATTTTTTTCAAAAATATTATTTATTTATTAAATACTTTATACAAAGACAATATCCATGCTAACTGGAAAAGTATACAAAGAATTATAAATACAGAACAATAACTGCAAGCTAGTTCAATTTCAAGCCACTTATTTATAATTACTTAGCAGCAATTAGGAAAAAATAATACACCTTTTCTAGCTTGCCTAAGATTACATAAAGACATGTACATCTAAACAACTATAAACAAATATAAAATTTAAATTAATGTGGTATTATAAAAATTCCAATTTAAATAGTCTAAATTTAAATTGTAACGGCAGAGAAACAATTACTCCTTTTAGTTACTTTGTAAAACACATACTCATTCAATAATTCAAAGCTATATAGAAAATATTCATACATAAAGCTAACTGGAAAAATATAGAAAGAATTATATAACAATAACTACAGTCTAATTCAATTTCCAGCCAGTTATTTATGATTGTTAACGATGACTTGAAAAGGATGATTCCATTAAAATTTTTTAGCTTGTCTAAAATTGCATAAAAATATAAACATTTAAATAACTACAAACAAGAGTAAAAGTTAAATTAACCAAGATATTAATAACAATCCAATTTAAAACAAAATAAAACTTAAATTACAAAGACAGAGTAAACAATCTTTCTAGCCACCCTAGAAACACACCTCACCCCTACCCATTCAATATATAGAGAAAATTTTTACGCATAACACAAACTAGAGAAATTTGCAAAGGATTATAAATATAAATGATATCTACAATTTAGTTGACTAAATGTATCATTATATATTTGTAATTCTTTATATATTTCTCTAGTTAGTGTTATGAGTAAATATTTTCTATATATGTTGAATTATTAAGTGGGAGTATATTTTGTAAAGTAATTAAAAAGAGTAATTATTTATTCAGCTTTTATAGGTTAAATTTAGGCCATTCAATTTGGAGTTTTAATAATATCTTAATTTAAATTTCACACTTGTTTATGTTTATTTAAAGATCAAGTCTTTATACAATCATAAACAGTAGAATTATCTTCTAGTCATTGCTAAACAATTATAAACAAGTGACTAGAATTTGAACTGGATTGTGGATATTGTATTATGTTTTTTCCAATAATCTGATTTATTAATCTGTATACATGACTTTAAAATAAATTCCATTTTTTTTATTTATTTTATCATTAAAAACTATTTTAAATATATTATAAGGCATTTTGGGGTGAAAGCAAACGTATAATTAACTTTATTCAATGATTTAAAATCTATTATATTTTAATTATCATAAAAAAGAAATAATAAAAACTTATTTCTTACCTACACTTGTGAATCACAAAAAAACTACTGGACAGCTGTTTTACACTAAAAAATAATAAATATAATTTAAATCTACAAAAAAAAAAAAAAAACATCAACAATGTATTGATACACATGCAAATATCGGAATTATATCTTAATTTAATGAATTAATAATTTCTAAAATTCAGTTTATATGTCTGCATATAGATAGATAGCCTATTACAAAATATAAGTCCCTATACAAGGAGGTATCCAAAAGTAACCAGAATTTTATAATAAAAAATTGTTTATTTATTTTTACATGTTACAAATTTAATCTCTTTAAAATTTTGTCCATTTGATGCAATATATCAGGGGTGGCAAATAGCGGCCCGCTAAGAGTTTTTATGTGGCCCGCCAAGACAATCACAAAAATCCGCCTTGAACCGAGATTTCTTTCACGTGTGCGACTGAAGATTCGTCTCTTATTTTCCACTAAGATGGCCACGTCAATACACATGCGCAGTGTTGATACGATATGCAGTGCTTTTCCAATTGATCTGGTTAATTTCAATTTTGTCTTTGCATTAGCAAATATATACATTTCCAACTTTAGTGAAACCATGAACCCTCTGAAAAAATGCAAAATCGGTGATGAATGTCATATGTTTAATGAAGAATGGACAAACAAATATTTCTTTGGTAATACAAGGCATAAAGCAGTGTGTTTATTGTGTCATAAAAAAAAGGTGCGGCCCTCCGCTAACCTTCGCTTCCACAAAGTGGGCCCCGATGCGGCCCTCTGCCAACCTCTGCAGCTGCTGAGCCAAAACAATTGCCCACCCCTGCAATATATCGATCTAAATGTGTTTTTAATTTTTCAAAGTGAGATCGAGCAAACATGGCTAATAGGTAAGCTGGATCATGCTGAATTTAATTAAAAAGTGTTTCACACTCAAGGCTTTGAGAGATGACATTTTATGGAGGTGGAGCCCGCACTCTTTTCTTTGTCCCAAAACAGAATGTTTACATTTTATTGCATCATGTAAATGTTTCAGAACTTGCAGAATAATGCCTGACCATTATGAATTAAATCTGAGAGAAAAATGCCATTTACATAAAAAAAACATATATATTGTTTTAACTTTGGACTTCACTCACCAGGCTTTTTAGAGATGTGATAAATTTAACATTTCAATTAAACCACTCATAAACTTGTGTTTTTCTGAGAGCAACTTGCTTGTAATCTGTTTCAAACATTACAACTGTTTTCCCTACCATTTTCTGAAAAAGAAAACAGAATTTCACATTGTTTGAACATTTCAATCATTATAAAAATCGCCAAAACACACTTTACAAATAACAATGTGCTATGTAATACCACAATTTCACGCAGCATTGTCATTTGGCAGATTGATGCAGAAGGGTTCCTGCAAGAACAGCAAAAGCATATACTACAATAGTTGCACAAATCAGAGATTGATTCCAGTTACTTTTAAGTACTGCCTCGTAATATCCCTCTACAGAGAAATAGTGAAGAAGACAATATTCACAAGGCTAGTTTGACACCATCTGGTAAGAATTTAGTTTTCTTTGCTTGCTATATTTCCAGCAAAAATAGCATGAAGTTCATTCACCAATTAAAAACTGGCTAACTATCTTGTCTGAGAATAAACTGTCTGCTAAAAAAAAAAAAAAATCCTAGTTTGCTTGGAACTTGAAAAAATAAAAATTCAAATACAGGCCATGGATATATATGCAAATATACAAACATTTGCAATATTACTTTGATAATTAATTAACATTATTTTAATAATTATCACCCCCACCGCCTCTCCCAAAGGACATAATTCTTACCTGTACTTGGGAATCATGTAAATTGTTGCAGAGCTGTTTTTACTCTAAAAAAAATATTAACTATAAATTAAATGTCCAAAAAAAAAAAAAAAAACTAACATAACAAAATATAAAACAATAAAAGATAATTCTCATAAATGCAAAATGTTTATAATTCCCATAAATCTTTTGAATCAATTTTTTAAAAAAAATCTTACTTATCAAACAATGTGGTGTCTTCAGTGTTGAGAAGTGTCTGTAAGATCTTCTGCACACCCAACTCTCTTAATTTTGCTTGCCTTTCTATAGCTCCTAAAAGAAAAAAAAGGATGAAACATCAACTGATTATATCAAAACCATAAAATAAACCTAACAAAAACTAAAATATTCCACATAATAAACTCTCTAAAACATTTTACTTTATAAACGAAGTATTTTGTGTAGCTAAGAAATAAAAATAACAGAAATTCTTTTAAGTCACCTAAATTTTTCAAATGATATATGCTTCAAGAAATGTTAGAATGGCTATCAGATAAAAGCAATAATAAATGCTAAAAAAGACTAAAACAATATACAATAGCTTTATAGGAAAAGAGAAAAAAAAATGCTAGTAATGAATTAAAAGTCCTTAATGAGATTATTAATACAGATAGTGATATAATGGACGGAATTAATATAGAATTACCTTGAATGGAGAGCTTTTAATAAAATAATTTAACATCAAAAGAAAATATGCCCAAGTATTTGAAAAGAAAACTTTCTAATAAATATATTTTACTAATGCTTATTTATAAATCTGAGACTTGGACATTTAAACAACAATATAAAAAATTTTAATATTATACAAAGTATTTGGAGAAATGTATGATGGGAACAATGGGGAGAAATCAAAAATGAAATACACGGGTGAGGAAACAAACAGATATCAATGACTTTAATTAAAAAAAAAGGAAGATGCTAAAATGGTGATGGGCAGACATAATGTTAAAAAAGATAATAATAAAAGGAGAACTAAACTCTTTTATACTAAATCTCAAGAAATTATAAAGACTTTAAAAAAAGCATATATGTATATGGGTTTTTTTTTTTTTTGATGAATCATATAAAAAAATTCACTAGCATGATATAGAAGAAAAAAAAAGCAATTAATCAGAGAAACTGGATTACATTTGGGAGAGACTTTTACTCAATATTGGGACTGATAATGATTGAAAATAATAATGGTATAACCTTAATATATAAAGTAATCCAAATGAACAACACATTTATCTAACAATGCAACAATGATTTAGATCATTGCTATATTTGTTGATTAAAGTTCAAGCCTTCTAAACATTTTACTTATTCCAATTTTTGTATGCTTAACAAATGGTCAAATAATCAGGAAATCATGAAGTTCAAACATCATGATGAGCTAATCATAAATAGATTTATTCAGTCAACTTTTGTTTCATCTGGAAATTGATCAGAAACTTTAATTGTTAAATTCATTCCTATACTAATTTCACACAAATAATTATATGTATATATGTTGTGGCTTATCATTGGCAATATAACTAAACTTGCATGGGAACTGTTTGTTATGGCTACTTTTCATACAAAGCTTGCAACAATCCAACTTATAACTTAAAGGTATGCCATAAGAAAATGTATTGATGTAGAATCATATTAAAGTTTAATGCAGCTGGCAATTAAAAAAAAAAACCTTATCTCCCCAAAAGATGCATCATAAGTACTAGGGAATAAACTTCATTGTTTAACCAAAATATTAACTTCAACCTGCTAATGCCTTAAATTAAGAACAATTAAGTCTAAATGTATGCCAACCAGGTCTAATAATTAAATATTAAAAGTCAAATAATTTTATATTTTTAGCCTATGAAACATACATAATATTTTTATTTTAATATGTACTATATATAAGCTATCAAGAATACATTAGAGGGATTTATAACAACAACAAAAAAGTCATTAATAATGATATAACAAAAAAATAAAGTGCAAACCACCAATCACTGATTTGAAATAGCATTAGCTTAAGTTCAGATTGTAAAAGTTTTCAAATTCTTTATTTTATATCTTCCATAACAGAACTCAACTCTTTACTAAACTTACAGCAGTTAAGATGAAATATAGACTATAATACTCACATTTAGATTAAATCTTTTATTTTTCTTCTTTCATGTATTTCATTCAATCATTATATTATTATAAAATGTTCATAAAACCTTTGTTCTAGAACTAATTCTATTACTTCCCATACATTCAACTATGATGATGTATCATAGATCAAATTTTTAAAGCTTTATACCTACTGAGAGCTCACAATACATTATAAAAGGTGCATTGTCACCCATTAAATGCAGACGTCAATTCAAACCAGAAATTACCCTAACAGGCCATTCTGCCGCAACACGGAATGAGCTGTCACCCCATTTACATGGACACTAAACAAAATCCAGAATCCTTTCTTCAAACAATTCAAACAACTATAGGTGAGGGGGGAGGGGGACCAATTTAAAAGTGTTCTTATAGCACAATTCTTGGATCAGAAAACTTTCTGCCCACTTGCAAAAAATAATACAGTGAATATGTTTAAAAGTAATCCTGCTTCATACTATTTCTATAAATAGATTCTTGAAATTTATAAAACTCTCCCTTCTGATTATCAACAATAAGAGACTATAATCTCAAATTAAAATAATGCTTGATAAATTTCAGATACAAAGTTTAAAGACATATGTATAAAAACAAAATTATTCTCATCTTCCTAAAAATAATACTTAAATTATATACTCCTATATATTTAAAAACCTGTACTATCACCATCATTTTCAACCATTTTTGATCCACTGCATGATGAAGAATAGTAAAACAATTATTTGTGTATGCTATATCAGATCTTAGAATACATTTAATGGTTCAATGCATATGAAATTAATTGAATCTATATTTAATGACTGTAATATTCAAATACAAATATAATTTATATACTTGGAGTTTAGATGTAATATAAAAGATTTGAACACAGACTTTCACGCTCCCTTCAGCTATTTATTCTATCTCATACAACCAATACACGTGTGTGTGATCATGTGTATCAATTGTATGAAATAGAGTAAATAGCTAAAGGGAGATTGAAAGTCTGTGTTCAAATCCCCTATATTACATCTAAATTCCAAATATATAAAATATACTTGTATTTAAATATTACAAATTCAGCCTGCATCCTGTCCATCCCTCTTCTGTGTATTTAAATGGATAAGGTCATATACACGTGGAGTCAGAGTGACAAAGTCAACATGGGCATGACATTAATATTAGCATTAAAAAGAGATTTGGGCGCTCCATCATTAGATTTTCAATGACTGAAAAGTTGGAAGATGGAGTAGACTGAAGCCTGTCCATTAAAGTTTGAAGATTTGCTATCTTAATATAAATTGAACAGACTGATTAAATATATGTGTAAGAGATGATAATCCAACTGATGAGTGCTGGTTCAGCATGAAATACATATATTGAAGATCATTTTATCTTTTTCATGTGTGCAGTCATGTATATTGGTTGTATGAGATAGAATAGCTAGCTGAAGGGCACTTGAAAGTCTGTGTTCGAATCCCGCACATCATATTTAATGATGGTCTGAAAATTTGTCATCTAGCTGAATTGTTGAATGTTTTTTTTAAAAATTCAAATTTTATTTATACTTTCTAAATACATTCATCTGTTAATAATAGCACCAGGTTAATATGAAATACAATGTTTCAAGTAGTATCTTTCCTAATTCTTCACATGTTGCTTGCTGACCAGTGATAATTATTATGAGAATTGAACCAAAAATTTTTAAATTTTGTAAGTATTGAATTTAAAGTGATACGCTAACCAACTAGCATTTGACAGAATAAACAAGTTGATTAGAGCAGCATCACAAATTCAGTATTTGAATCTAACAGTCGCTGTTTCGATTTCAGTGCTAGCTCTCATTGGTCAAGCAGCAATACCTGAAGCATAGAGGAGAATTATATTATTTGAAACTTTGTGTTGTGGAAATAGTCTTATATATAATCATAAGTGATAGTAAACCTATTATCCAACTGTATTTTCCACTTTAATGTACATATAGCCACATCGTTAAAAAATCGACCAATCTCTGCATGACACATAATTCAGCAAACATGTTAATCTGTAAACAAGAGATAAATTTTAGAAAAAAAAATCACATACCCTCTTCTTCAGCCCACACCAAATTAGATATGCAAAAAGTTGCTGCAACTTGTAACTTAACGTTTGGATGCATCTATAGTAAACAAAAAAAGACAAGTTTTAATCTTAAAATTATATATATATTATATGACAGTTCAACATTTAACAAAACTATGAATAAAATGAAAGATTAACTAAAGACTAATCTATCTATTTAAGCTTAGACTATGTGTAATTTTAAGTAGTTTAACAATATTAAATATCAAAAGTAGTTAAATAAAAAGATTTCAAAATTAACAAGTATGTTTTAGACTTATTAAGATTTTGTCACAATCATAAGCAACCTTAGCTTAATATTAATTTTAAAAAAAATCCTTTATAGCGAGAAGTCAAAAGAAGCAGATTAAAAATAAAAAAAATACAGTAAAAATATGCAGAATAGGATAATGCCTCATTCATAATAGTTTTGTTCTTAGATAGTCATGATAAGAGAGATGGACTGCAATAGTCTCTGAATCCTTCTGGTGACAAAGTAAAAAAATGAGAAATCTGAACATGATCCTCTATGATGATGCAGTGACCAAAAATCAAGAAGTTTAAACTCTAATGGATTCTGGTAAATGCAGCATGATAAACATAAATCTATGACTAACAGTTATGCATAATGCAGTGGAATTGATGTAGATTTAGTTCTTTGATTGATTATGAAAATGTCAATAAAAATTTACGATATTTTTTTCTCACTGTGTGCTAAATAATTTTCAGCATAATTTGACTTGCATGTACCATAAGAGAAATTGTACAAGTTTGTCTAATTTATCAAACTACCTTCTATGGCAGAGGATTATAAAATAATTTCTTCCAATTTATAGTCATTGATTAATTAGAAGATTTAATAGTCTAATTTGGTCAGCACTTGGTCAGTTTCCTGAAAAATTACGCATCAATTTCAGAAGCTTTATCTTTTAGCAATGATCTAAGGGTTAATCTGATGTTATCTTTCATTATTAAGGATTCCTCTATTTTGGTAACTTCAAGTGTTTTTTTTATTTATTTTGTGATATAGTTTTCTTTTTCTAGATTCTTCCATCTTTGATTCATCTTTTACATTGTTTTCCATGTATTCATTGTATTTTTCAGCAAACCTACCTATGGCTAAAACTTCTTTTACATGACTCCTTTAAAAGATAGCTTCAAAGCTTGTTTTCCATTTTCAATATCTTTCAGTTCCCTAAAAAAAATATTTTATTCTTTTAAATTTTAATTGTTTTGCAATTATCATAGTAGTATACTCAACTTCTATGAGAATATTCTCTCTTCTATCTGTAGCTTCATGAGTTCACTACCAGTTACTCAAAACTCCAAATAACATGTCAGATATTATCCTCAAAAAGAAAGAAATATGTTCTCTATATTATATCTAGAATGTTGAACAAATGTGTAAATGTTTTTCAGCATCTGTTTAAGCTTACATGAATAAATTATGATTTATTCCACAATCTATCGATTGTGGAATAAATCATAATTTATTCATGTAAGCTTAAACAGATGATGAAAAACATTTACACATTATCAAAACCAAGACTGTAATCATTTAAACTTACATGAATAAATTATGATTTATTCCACAATCTATCAAAATCAAGACTGTAATCAATTGCGTTCTTTGGAACTGTCCTAATACATAATTTAGTATAGTGATAGAATGGTAGAATCTAGAGCTCTGGATCAGGGCTCAATCTTAATACTTCCAGTGCTCAAACCTCAAATAAACTCCCAACAAACCAACTTTTTTTTGTTTACTCCTATGAACTTCAACAGTTAATGTCTATATATTAATGGTGCTTTGACTAGTTAAAAAAAACCTCTATAAGCAATTTAAAATTATTTCTAATTTGCAAAAACTTATTAATTATTCTTCTGTTACATTTCTGAATCCAAGCCTAGACCATTATTCAGTGGGATTTTTTTAAAATTTCATTTTCAACCTTTGGTATTCCACTCACCTTTTAACAAAAGTACATGAAAATGGAGTCACAAAAATGATATATGTAATTCATCATGCAGTAATTTCTCCAGGCCTAAACAAGAAACACGTCCAAAAGTTCTATAAAAAATTAATTCAAATTTTTAATTCTAGACATTATTCGATTAATTAGATAATTAACAATAATGTTATATGGTACATTACTCATATCTTAAATATATTTTTTTTAAATGATTTTTCTCCAATTCATCATAACTACGAATCAAATCTAAAAACTATAAATAAAAAAAAATTAGAAGTATAATCTAATATTTTTGTACATTTCATGTAGAATTGTTAATTAGAAATTTGTTAAAATAATCTGATGGACCAGCTAGACAATAAATTCCTTTTGATTATTAGATCCCCATTAATATCATAGTTCACAAGATATTTCTTAATAAATAATATTATAAATGAAAGCATCTAAACTTATTTTTAACTAAGTTATAAAAAATGCTTTTTTATAGTAGCCAAATTCTGAATTGTAAAATATAACAAGATTCATAGAACTGATTCAGAGGAACACCCTTCATCAGCTAAGTCAAATCACTTCAAATAATGAAAGAATTCTAAAACGATCCTTGAACCATATATTGTCATTGTTTACAAATTAAAATTTTGCTAATGTATAACATCTTATATTTTAGTTTAATAATAAATTAATAGTGGATGCAATTAAAAAAAAAATAAGAATAATTGGAGAGAGAGCTACACAAATTAAAAAACAAGCTTTTCATGTAATTCAAAATCATGATTCTATAGCTATTGATGACAACACTTGCAACATCTTATGAAAGAAAAGCAGATCATTAAATTTCATGTTTCCATTGTGGGGTTTCGTGATAAATGGAGGTCAAGATAAAACTTAATCCATTTCATTATGATGACATTTTACTTAAGAGATACTCAACATTTTAATGATAAACTAATTTCTCTCAGTAAATGGCATATAATTACTTATGCCATAATGATGAGAGAACAATGAACATATAAAAGATATCTATTAAGATTAGAAGTATATACTCTTATTCTTCTCCTTTATTTTCTTTGCATTTCTTCATATATTCATATATATTGCTTATAATAACTTCTCTCATATACACTTTTAAAAGATAGAGAAAATTTGAGAACACTCTAATGAAGACTGCTAGACAGTCAAAACTGTCAGAAAAATAAAGAAGTTTTATTAAAAAAATTTTTTGCATTAAAGTGTATATGAGAGAAGTTATTGTAAGCAATATATATGAATCTATTAAGGTATTGTATTAAATTGATTTTGTAATCAGAATACTCTTAATAAGCACTCAGTAACAATGTATGCAGAGAAATCACTTATTGCAAATAACTAAAAAGCTTTATTTCAAAAAATAAATAAACTTACCATATAATTCATTAATTTCTTTAATACATCTTCATTTGACATGATAAAATCTTTGGCATAATCTCCATCAGCTATATTAGCTAATATACATATAGCCTGAAAAATAATTAACAAATGGGAGATTAAATGATAATGTGTATCAATGTATATGTATTCAAATGAAAACTTCTTCCAATAAATTCTTATTGTGTTGTTTCTATTAAATCTTTACAAAAGGCACACATTTCTCATAATGCTTTATTTAATTGCAAAGAGGGAAATAAAAAATATTTCAAATATCTAAAGAAGACTTTATGCCAGTCAAAAGTGCATTATAAGAAATATGATTTTTTTGACAAAAACATAGGTAAAACAAAACAGCCGACTACAGGGAAAAGACCTCTCCAACATTTCTCTCCTTATTTAAAAGAAAGAATTAATCA
The DNA here is from genome assembly GCA_028023455.1 of Epiperipatus broadwayi. Taxonomy (NCBI): domain Eukaryota; kingdom Metazoa; phylum Onychophora; class Udeonychophora; order Euonychophora; family Peripatidae; genus Epiperipatus; species Epiperipatus broadwayi. The sequence goes on from JAQFVV010006329.1 coordinate 3,350,770, forward strand.
ACAAGTTAGCCAAATACAGGATGCTGAGAATTTTAGCCATTTTTCATTACTGACTTACTCTGTCACTAAGATTAGTTCAATATTATATAAATACATAATGAATATACATATATGATCAATAGATGGAGCTTTACCAAACCTCCAAACAAGCGTATTTGTTTACATAAACGTCAGAGTCAATATTCACTGTCTCTTTCATTTTGCTCCACCCTCAGATCAGCTGATTTCAAGCTGATTTGCTCTCATCAGTGAGGGATAGAAGTTAGAAACTAGACCTAAATATTAACTCCAAGCGTTTATGCAAAACGTTTCTATCAGTTTGCAAGCATGAATTTTTTAGACACCTAAATGTCTTCAAACTCAGCCTATCAAACTAGATAGCTATATGGGTCTGATATTAGTTCAGATTCTCCACATAGTGAAAGCTTCTGCAATCTATATCATTGCAAGAAAACTTTAAAGGTACATTTATGAAAAACAAAAACAAGTTTTATATACGTAAAAACCTGCTATCGCTTGTATTAATGATCAATAGATGGAGCTTTACCAAACCTCCAAACAAGCGTATTTGTTTACATAAATGTCAGAGTCAATATTCACTGTCTCTTTCATTTTGCTCCACCTCAGATCAGCTGATTTCAAGCTGATTTGCTCTCATCAGTGAGGGATAGAAGTTAGAAACTAGACCTAAATATTAACTCCAAGTGTTTATGCAAAACGTTTCTATCAGTTTGCGATAGCAGGTTTTTACGTATATAAAACTTGTTTTTTGTTTTTCATAAATGTACCTTTAAAGTTTTCTTGCAATGATATAGATTGCAGAAGCTTTCACTATGTGGAGAATCTGAACTGATATCAGACCCATATAGCTATCTAGTTTGATAGGCTGAGTTTGAAGACATTTAGGTGTCTAAAAAATTCATGCTTGCAAACTGATAGAAACGTTTTGCATAAACGCTTGGAGTTAATATTTAGGTCTAGTTTCTAACTTCTATCCCTCACTGATGAGAGCAAATCAGCTTGAAATCAGCTGATCTGAGGGTGGAGCAAAATGAAAGAGACAGTGAATATTGACTCTGATGTTTATGTAAACAAATACGCTTGTTTGGAGGTTTGGTAAAGCTCCATCTATTGATCATTAATACAAGCGATAGCAGGTTTTTACATATATAAAACTTGTTTTTGTTTTTCATAAACGTACCTTTAAAGTTTTCTTGCAATGATATAGATTGCAGCTTTCACTATGTGGAGAATCTGAACTGATATCATACCCATATAGCTATCTAGTTTGATAGGCTGAGTTTGAAGACATTTAGGTGTCTAAAAAATTCATGCTTGCAAACTGATAGAAACGTTTTGCATAAACACTTGGAGTTAATATTTAGGTCTAGTTTCTAACTTCTATCCCTCAACTGATGAGAACAAATCAGCTTGAAATCAGCTGATCTGAGGGTGGAGCAAAATGAAAGAGACAGTGAATATTGACTCTGACGTTTATGTAAACAAATACGCTTGTTTGGAGGTTTGGTAAATCTCCATCTATTGATCATCAATACAAGCGATAGCAGATTTTTACGTATATAAAACTTGTTTTTGTTTTTCATATATATATAAAATTTTCACCAATTAACAAAAGTTCCAAATAGTTTGAAGAGAAAAAATAGAAATACTTAAAGAGAATAAAAACCTAGAGCAAGAAATGGTAAATATAACAAGTCCTAATTTATAGAATTTTATTGTTTCTAAAAATACCATGATAATTGAATTCATGATTAATGAACGTAAAATCTCTGCAGAAGTTATATTAAAACTAGTTAACTGAGATTACAGCTTAATAAAACTATCTATTTTCTTATATACTGACATATATACTATAGATGTGCATTGACAAAGATATGCTATATTGAAAGTCTGGCTTAGCAAATTAATAAATATTGTTTTATACCAAAAATGTATTAACGTAATAATTGATAATTATCTACATACTTTTATAGAACATATTTTATTACATATTATCTACGACATATACATATAACTATAGTTTATTCTGACATATATTCAATATATATCTACAATTTTCAGAGTCACTAAAGTTTGTGCCCTATTCACTAAATAAAATAGCATATCATATTCCAAAGACCAAAGAAAAAAATTAATTCATAAGTTCTATATTTTACACTAATTTAAAAAAAAGATAAAAAAAAAAAAAACAATAATAAGAATTATATATTTAAATTTCAAAAAGCAATCCTTCTATGGCAAGAACTTAAATAATTAAAACAATGGCAATAAATAACATTTTCGCAACAAGAAGAAATGCAAATCCATAAAAAATTAAATTAAAAAAAAATCAATCTGTAGAAAGAATATGAATAATGCTTTAACAATTACAACAATACAAAAAATAATCGGTGTAATCCATAAAAAAGTAATTGATGAAACAAATATAATTCTTTTATATGTACATGATCCATAAAAAATTCCAAAACAAACTATTAGTTCACAGAACAAGTAAAAATCATATATATTATAAAACATACACAATCCAAATATACAAAAACTATATTAAGTAAAACCATAAAACTAAATACCATTTTAGAAATGGTGTCAAACCAAATCCATAACTTGAATTCTAAAAAGCAATCTGTTTAGAAAAAAATGAAAAATATATAAAGACAAAAATGTATCTTTATTAAAATTTTATTTATATCATACATTTCACTATTTTTACACTATGCCAATAGAAGACACAATAACATGAGAATAAGTCAGGTGACAATTTTACCACTATTTTATTTTCATGATTTTAATTAACATGTCTAAATGAACTAAAACGTAGGCAATGGTGAAGTTAAGTACAAATTATAATATTAATTGGCTGAGTGCTTTCAAGAAGCTTCACCATTGTCTGCATTTTAGTGCATTTAGGCATATTACTTGTTTAATTGGGAAGTCTAGGTTTTTCTTATTCTTACATTATTATGGTTTTAATTAATACATTTCTTGCCATAAATGAATTACTTTTTGTAATGGAATTTCTTATTGATTTGCATTTGGCTTTATCTCTAAAACAATTATTTATGCTTTTAACATATATATTATTTTATTTAATACAATATAAATTATAAATGCTGCCAATAATTTTCATATGGATTAAATAAATTACTTTTTGTATTACTTTCCTTGTAAAACCATTCTACATTGCTTCAGCTGCTAAATATATTATTTCATGATTTTATATTTTTCTACAAAATATGATATGTGTGGCTCAAGTAACACTCATTTTTCTTGCATTCTTGGTTTAACATAAAATAATTCATTATTTATAATATAAATAATATTAATATAAATAATAAATAGTAGAAAACTCTCCAGACAATAGTGCCACCCAGTGCAAGCCATAATAACTAATGAATACTAGAAGATTGGTGCATAAAATCCCTATCTAATACCCACTCATTTAATATTGCCAAACTAGTTCCTAGATTGTGGCTTCCATCAATGAGGAGCTTTGGATCTGAGAACATTGCACCTAGATCATAGGAATTAATGCAACCCTCCAGCAGCAACCTTTTACCTATTTAGTTAACTATAAAACTATGAGCCAAAAATGAAAATACAATAATGTTTTCAATCCTAGCTAATTAGCTTGTATAATATACAAATCTGAACCAATTCAGTATTTATACATTTCGATGTCTTTGGTTTTTTAATAACCAGTCACCATTATCCTAAGGGCAGGATTGGGATAAAACCACTAAAACATCACATGTTCTCCATTTCCTACACTTACATATGCTGTTAAAACAGTAGCAATCTCTCCAGACAGTAGTGCCATCAAGTGCAAGCCATAGTAATGTTAGAAGGTTTGTGCATAAAATTATCTACTGCATATTCATCTAATATCCCCAGATTAGTTTCTAGCTTGTTGCATTAGTCCCTAACATCCAGGTTCAAATACAAAGCTCCTCAATGATGAAAGTCACAAGTTAGAAAATAGTCTGAGGATATTGGGTGAGGAGGCACTAGATAGGGATTTTATACACAAACCTTCTAGCAACTATTAATTACTATGGCTTGCACTGAATGATACTACTGTCTGGGGAGTTTGCGACTGTTTCAACAGCTTATGTAAGCATAAGAAATGGTGATCATGTGATGTTTTAATAGTTTTATAAATATATAAGTCTATACACAAAAAAAAATGTCCATTTTTAGTATAAAAAAAAAAATAATAATAATAAAGAAATTCCTTTAAATTGAAAACACAAATTTGATATCATTCATAACATTAAAAAAAAAAAAGTAATGTTGACAAATAGGAAGAAAAGCTTATTGTTGTTTTTTTTTTAAAAAATGTCTTTTAATGTCTAGAAAAATGTTTTTTTTTCCTTTTAAAAATATGTTGGCACATAAGTTTTAAAAAATATCATTAAAATGATTTCTTAATTACTTTTAAAATTTATATAAATATACTGTAGTTCAGGATTTACTATTAATGGTAAATAAGAATCCCTGAATTAGAAATGCAATGGGTTATAGAAAAAACTATTTAACTTCTAAAATAGTTCAAAAGTAGGAGTAGTGTAAAATTTTATGAAATCATTGGCCATATAAAAGAAAATAGTAAAAAAATATTCAAAGATGCATTTCACAAAATAAAAGAAATATATAATTGAAAAGATCAGTTTTTTTTCTTTAGAAGTTGCAATTGAAGGGATAATTTTATTAGAGACAGAGAAACTGACTTGCTGTTGGAAAAAGTTTAATGGAAGCAATATGCTTGACCTACGTAATGTCTACATGGGTATGACTATAATATTGAATCCAACAAGAGCTTTGAGTGTTCCATCGTCAATTTTTCAAAAAAATGAACAGTTGAATAGAAGATTGAAGCTTGTCCATTAAAGTTTGAGGAACTGCTATCTTAATATAAACTGAGCACTGATTGTATATATGTGTGGGGGTTTATGATCTGCTCAACTGATGAGTGCTGGTTCTGCATGAAATACATATATATGCATGTGTGTGGTCATGTGTATCGGATTGGTTGCTTGAGATAGAGTGGAAGATGAATAGATTGAAAAATCCTGAGTTCAAATCCCTCTACTTACTATATGATAACTGGTTTGAATTGTTTAATGATAATTTATGTTTACTATATAACCTGATATATCATCTACACATCATAGAATAAAGATTCCTTTTCTATTTACTAAAATCTAAACTCATGAGAGACTATGCATTAAGATACTGTTTATTAATATATTTATTGCTAATTAAGAGATAACTCAAAGTAAAATTTCTTCCATGATATTAATTACAAATAATTCTGTAATTGGATAATTCTAAAAAAAAAAAAAAGAAAGAAAGAAAGACTTGTTCTAAATAACAAAATAAAAGAAAAACATGGACAATGTATAGAAAAGTAAAAATTCAGGGTCTTTTCCAAAAGCTAAAAACAAGTCAAGAAATTTGACTGCACCAGTATTTAATATCCAATGATTTATTTATTGCTTATATCTAATTATTATAAGCAGCAAAAGTTAACAATACTTATTTAATTATGCCAAAGAAATAGTAAAATGTGTCTATTATCTCAAATCTATGCAATGGCAATTAAGCATTTGGTCTACAATAATCTTAAAGAGTCTATTTCAATATGGTAGACTAGTAGATAAACACATTAGCTGAAAGTAACTAAGTTAAAAGACTCCATTAGCGATCTTAATTGATATAACTGTTTCAGTTGTATAACAAGAAAACAGTATTGTTTTTGTAATGCATGCAACATGGGTCATAATGTTCATTAACTTTCATCATGTTTTCCAGCTATTGAAACAAAATGTTTACTTTTTGTTCCTGATATGTATAGTATTCCTAATGATCTCATATGAAAATATATACTATATTTCATATCAATTTTTATGTTTCTCCAACAGTCTAAGAAAGTGATTTTTTCTCAGGATTACCTGATAAATCAACAATATTCTTATTGCACTGTTCTAAATTACTGATTCAATCAATTCACAAAAATTTTTCTCAAAACTTATTCAACTACAATTCATATAAATTTATAATTTGCTCTTCAAATTTCAAAACATTGTTTAAAACAAAAATAATCCTATTCAAAATACCTGAAATATTACAATATTTGATATGCAGTTATTTGAATAAACAGAATATAAGATATCCACAAAGTCTTCTTTACAATCTGCTGAGATTTAATATAAGTCTCTACTTAGCAAGTTTATCTAAATCTATGCTGGTTCAAAGACATATTTAAACATATCTATACAATTTAACTTAATGGTGCTTTAAAATATTGTTTATTACAATTTTTAAAAAAAAATGTCTAAGGTGACTATAATATATGTAAGAAAACGAGATAGAATTTTTTTTTCATAATAAAAATGTGAAATTTTTTTATTAAATTAGTAAGTAATAACTATAAATATATAGATTCAAATTATAACATCTATATAACATTATAATACCTTTCAAAACAAACAATATAAAACATAATAGAAAATAAACGTATTTGATTAACTGTAATTCATATAAGTCTATAAAACAAATTCAATAAATCATTCTAGATGACTTTTATAATTTTATTTTAGCCATTCTTTATATTAAAGAATTGCATAAGAAATAGTATCCTTATGCCCCTCCCCCCTTCCCTCATCTCCAAAGTTTTGATATTTATTTGGATAATTTCATCATTATAAGAAAAAAATTCATAGCTTGAAATTTAATGGTCAGACCTTTTTAATCATTATTGATTAATTTTAGCAATGACCCACAACAAAACAAAAAATAGTAGAGTCTCTATAATATTTTTCTGTAAAGAATGTGGATTTGCAAAATATAAAAAATTAGAATTCGACATAAATTTTCCATATGGAAATATACTTAGAAAATTTCATCTAATAGTGGTATGAACTTAAAATTAAGATTTTTTAATTCTAATCACAAGCATAACTATGGAGAAAACTATAGGAAATTGTTCTCTTATCACAAGATACTTTCTTAAGCATGCAAAAAAAAGAGTCTAAATTTAGTTGCCTAGTCCATTAAACATCTAATACCAACTTTTTGTAGTAACCAGATTTTAAAAAAAAATATTTTTTTTCTCATTTTAATCATTTGATTATTAATGCTTTTGCTTCAATAATAAATTTATATATTTAAGATAAATTAATAAATTAAAACTTATGAATACTTCCTAATGAGATTTTTTTTTTCAGTTTATTTTTAAAATAATCATTTCATTAAAAGGTGCAATGGACAAACGTTGTTTGACATATACTTTCATCTCCATCCTAATTAGATATAATTGAATCTTTTTATTACAATGGATTATACCCTAAATAACCTTAGAATATGATCAAGAATTTTCTCTTTAAAGTTCAGATATATGCTTCAATTTTTTTTTTTACTTTAAATATTAATTTCTACATTTAACATTTGAATAATAAAATCAAACTTAATAGAAGAATGTAGTAAAGTGGTGCTACTTGGCCAATGAATTATTTTCTGGAAATATGTAGATTCTATTATCAAGTATAATTTGTATAAGACTACAGCAATTGCTGGTAGTTGAAGATTTATTCTCTGAAAAAAATTGCTTGCATATCATTTATCATTATAGATTATATATTTTTTCAATATACAAGAAGTATAAGTCATTCTAAAATTTAATAAACTTCACATTAATATGCAATCATATTTATTTATATCAGTAAATAATAATTTATAATGAAACCAAAGAATAAATTGTAATTTACAAATATTTATGTTAAATTGATATGAATGATATTCACCTGTTCCTTGACTTCCACTGAATGATCTCCTTCAAGAATTAATATCACAGCTTGCATTATTTGTTTACCATGAAGTCCCATTATATGTTCAATATGCTACATTTTTAAAAACAAAACTAGTAAATTATGTTTTATATTCATAGATATAACTCATATGTGGTGTGTTTATACTACCCTACGACCAAACGTAATATCCCTAGTCATTTAAGAATAACATACAACTTTAGAAATAAATATAAAGATATTGATTATATATAATAAAAATAATAATAATAAAAATATATACCCAATTTTATATACAGTGTTCGTATACAATACTTTGCCTTTGCTACAGCTAGCAAATTATACAAGTTTAACTATAGCACATAGCTAATGTTTGAGGAAAATGCAGTGACTCCCTTTAGGATTGTGACACTGCCAGCATATGGATGGCTTGCCTCATGTAGAGGTACAATTGGTGATTATAGCTGGCAGTTTCCAACTCTTGGCTGTGCATACTGACACATACTGACAACAAACTCTGACAATTGTTTGTCTTGCATTATCCAATTTCCCTCTCAAATGAACCATTACTTATAGTCAGACCATACTGGAAATTATTAGATTCACCGATCTAGCTTTTCAACTGGTCTAATAAAGCTATTAGCTGCTTATTTCCTTTTATTGATATTTCATTGATCATTCTTATTACAATTTCAATCCTATCTAGATAAAGTTGCAATTTAAACCCATTATTTGAGGAAAACTTCTAAGTTAGCTATGAGTTCACTACAATATGTATGTATATAGTATACAAATATATACTATAAACAATGCCATATCTGTAATCTTAAACTAAAATCACCATTTACATCAGCAACAAAATAAAATACAGAGTTTACTACATTTACATATATAATATTTTAGATGTGATACAATGCATTATGGTTTCTTCTTTCTCGGATAAGCCATCTCTCAACCATTATGTCCAGAGAAACCTGTTAGCCACCTTCCTTTTCCTTTCCATACCCTATCCTAAGTTTTTCCTATATTCTTCTCTATACTGCTCCATCCCATTTCCACAACATTACCTTTGTCCACTTTTTATCTAAATTCCTCTTATCTTTTTCCAAACTCAGCATAAAAATCAATAACCCATTGTTTATATTTATTCTCCCTCATGTGATGTGATGCACTGTGACTTCTCCTTAAATGGAGTCAGGAATCTCTCAGCAGCTATGCTCAGAGAAACCTGTTAGCCACTTTACCTTCCTTTTCCATTGTCCACCCTAAGTTTTCCCATAATCTGCTCCATCCCATTTCCACAACATAATCTTTGTCAACTCCATGACCTTCATATCTAAATCCCCCTTATTTTTTCCCAAACCTAGCATAAAAACCAATAACTCACTTTCTGTATAATCACTTTGTTCATATTTAACCTTCCATAACTTCATTATTTGTACCCTTTCTGCTTCCAAGCATTTACATTGAAGTAACAGATGCCTAATATTTTCTATGCCTTTCTTACACAACTTGCAGACTAAATCACCCATATTTTTCCATTTACGTGTATATTCCCTTGTTGCTAAAGATCCCGTTCGAGCCTTAAACAATAAACTACTTTCCTTACTATTATCATAAATTAACTCACACCCAATGTTCTGTTTACTTCTATATATATTTAAACTCGTTTTACTCTCCATACTAGTTCTCCATCTCTCCAACTCCCTATTCTTTATTAATGCATCTATTCTTCTATCCCACTCCTTACCACTATAACACTCAACAATCCTCCTAACACAATCATCCCACCTTTTGTACAAGTATACTGACATAAATTCTTTATCCAAATCTTCTGCATACCGCATTACCTTTCTCACCCATCTTGTTGCCTGCCCTTTACTTGTAACCCAATTAAATACTATTTTGGCTATTCTTTTATTATCCATAAACTGCAATCTACCAAACATTTTCAATTTGCTTTTTGCATCCCTCATATAAAAACTTGACCATCCCATTTCTCCTTGAATTGCCTCCTTTGCTGTCCACACCTCAGCATCTAATGCATGTCTTCCTACTTCCCTTTGTACTTTTTCTAAGCAATCTAATACCCCTTTACTAACACATAACGCATCATTGCCGTATGTTAACCCTGCTACTGCCACTCCCTTCCATACAATTCTAGCTACATCATATTTATTATATGAAAACACTGTTAATTTCTTTATCAATCCCTTTCTTTTCTTTGCTTCATTTATCAATTTTTTCTCCCATTCATCCAAGCAATTTTTCTTATTACTCAAGATGATTCCCAAATAACTATATCTATTCACCACACTTAACTTTATATCCCCCAATAAGAAATTCTTGTCTTCTCTTTCCCCAGTATTCACCATCATTATATTTGATTTTTCTTCACTAAATTTAATCCCCATATCTTTACCCACCCTTGCACATCCATATCTTCTCTTCTTTCTGCAAAAAAAAAGACCCGACAATGTATATACTCTTTTGCCACCTATTAATGGTATCTCTTTCCCTCTTCCAAGACTTTCTATTGCTGTCTCCATTTCACTCAAATGCAACACAAACAAAATAGGTGACATAGGGCATCCTTGCCTCAGTCCCACCATATTTTTAACTTAACAGATTCTATATCCCCTAATTGATATGTATAGTAATTATTTTCATATAATTTCTTAATAACACCCACCAAAGCTTCATCCATTCCCAGATTTGCTAAACCTCTCTAAGCGCCACCTATATTAAATTTAATTAAATATTTCGCAATGTTTTTGACCTATTGCAAATCAAATAAAAATGAATATAGTTTTATCTAAGGCCAGTTTTAAAAAAACTTTTGCAAGAATTAACATCAAATCTTACGGAAATGCAGTTTGAATCTTATTCAAATTGATTTTAAGTTGCAAGTTATTTATTTAAATTTAATATAGACAACACTTGAACAGTTCATCACTTCCTAAAATATTATCTATTAACTGGCATCATTTACAAGATTATTAAAAATGAATATTTAAAGATTTGTCCTGTCAATATTATTTAAGGCTTTATAAACATCTCTATAGATTTGAGATTAAACTTCACAAATATTATCTAAAACTTGCTTCCTTAATAAAATGGCTTGGGCAGTAAATAAAATTGAATTCTTTTTATCTGCTTTGCAGTCGGACAGTAATAAGATGTTTATTTAGATTTAATGTGCACATATTGCATGTTAAACATAATTATTTCAATTACTAATGGCAGAAGTAAGTTTAGTTTTAAAAAAATTACTAAGATGAATGCAATTGATAAAACAAAGAACAGAAATAAAAACTATCAATTCTGCTGTAGCTTAATTCATGGAATTATTATATAAAAGACAATGTCAATACAGATAATAATGTTTTATTCAAGTAATATAAAAAATAATAAATACGACTATCTTAAAGCAAAAAAATAATAACCACATTTTATTTTAGCTGGATTTTAGAATTAATTAATAATATAATTAATTCTAAAACCAAGCTAAAAAAAAAATAAAATAGTTTATCAAATTGATAACATCTAGTGATCATATAAATGGCATTCTGCAATCCAAATAATTTTCAACATATTTTACAAGTGCTTTATATCACACAGGTTTGGCTTTATATCACACAATTTGAAATAGGGTTTTATTATTAAAGCCACTACGACCAATTATTATCAACATCATTCTATATGGTTTCTGCCCAATATACATATTAGCAAGATATTTATAATAAATGTAAATAAAACAAAGAGAATACAGCAAAACAAAAGATAATAAGAATAAAGAATAAGATATAGATTTTCCTAATAAAGAGAGAAAAGAATGCAATACAGATATCAGCATAAAATAAAAAGTATAACTAATAAGAATAAAAAATTACATTTAACACAATAAAATTATCAAATCGTTTTTTTGCTCAGGAGTTCATACGAAGTTCACGCACTGAAGTGATAGAGCTGGATTGTAATCCTTAGATCCAAGATCTATCACTCTACTATTGCCCCAGACCAAGCAGAATATTATACTTAATTACAGGAAGAGCACACAATTATATATAATCATTACATGTAAAATCAAATTAATAAAAAAGAAAGCATTTTCTATACTTAAAAAAAGATGTTAAATCTTAACTTACTGGTTTTGTGGACAACAAATTTCGAAGAAGACCTAGTGTTTTCATTAAAATATTAACATCAGGGTCAGAAAGTAAATGAAATATCTGGTCAGTTCCTAATGTATTCAAAATATTACTTTTTATTTTTTGTTCTGCCTGAAAAGCCATATTCTGAAAAATAAACAATAAAAATAATCATCATATTAAGATTACATGTGAATTTTCAATAAAATATAAAAAGTAATAAAATGATTAATTGCTTGGGAGGTCATGTAATGTTTGATCATCATAAGTATGAGGTGGAGTTTCAATCTAAGGAATTAATGCTAACTCACACATAGGCCAATAAAAAACTAATCAGTTCCTTATATTTCTCTATAAAATGTAAATACAATATATACTATTATAAATATGTACAATATTTAATAAATTCAGTATTAGATCATTATATTTTACAAAAATATAAATGAGAGATTTGGTCTTCTAATACTATGATTTATTTCTATACAATATATATGAACATAAATACTTCATGGAACAATCACATCCGAATACTTGACTAGGACAAATTGCAAGCAGATTCTAAAGAATCTTTTTTTTTTTTAAAAAAAATAAACTTGCAAATACGCTTGCCTTTTCATTAACGTACTTGCAAGTTTATTTTTTAAAAAAGGTTCTTTAGAATCTGCTTGCAATTTGTTCTATATATTCGAACGTCCATGAAGTATTTATATCCCTAAACTTTACATATATGATCAGCAGTAAAAATCATTTATGTCCGATTAAAATCATTAGCATATATAAATATGTATATATTATGAAGTAACATATATAAATACATACATACAGTCAATTCTCATTACAATGATATCATGGTGAAGAAAAAGTGTTCATTATTACTGAAAAAAGTAGATAATATATGCAGACAGAAAGACTTGCAACAAATTTGCACTAAAAAATAATCTTTTATAATTATATTTATAATTTATATTTTTGTTCAAATCATTCTAATAATTTCGAAAAATTTTAAAACACAGTGTTTAACAAAGCTTTGAATTAGCACATTTAAAATTGAAATGATACAATCAATTTAGCACTAATTTCGAACATTAATAATATGTGTGAGATAAATGTAGCAATAATATATATATAGTAGCTACATTTTTGGCTTATTACTGCTAAAATCATCATACATTAAAAGATAAATAGTATTTATTAATACTATTACTCTTAATGAAACATTGACCTTAGCTATAAATATTACTATTATATGCTAAAGATTTTTATATATACAAATCTGCAAAATATTATTTGTCTCAATAAACTATGATATTTCCAATTTCCATTTATTACAGTTACTCTTTTATTAGGGGAAAAAAAACAGTCAAGCGTTGGTGGTCGAATGATCAGCACAGCTGCCCTACAAGCAGTTGTCCTGGGTTCGCTTCCCGGTCGATGTTTTAACACATGGAAAAAAAAAAAAAATTTTTTTTAGTGAAATAAAGTTGCCATATAAAAAAACTTACTCACTTTATATCCACAATGACCTACATTATAACAGAGATTTACAACTGACATATACAAACATAGGTAATAAATATATTTCTTCCTCATAGGCTTACTATAATTATGCTCAGGTAATTGATGTATACTAGATGGCATAATTGTTAGTATATAAATCAGAGCATGGAAGCATCTTCTAATAAGCTCACTATGATAATTAAATATTAGATGTTAAAATATTAATCAACTTCTAAATTTTAAATTGTGACAATACAAGATTCACGGGGCTAGTTCTTCATTTACTGTCCCAGCCTTAAACCAGAAAGTTCTGGAATCTTAACTTATGGAAAATAGATTTTGGCAGTTTTATTTTAAAATATAAAACATGTAATACACATAGTAATTAAATGTGATGTTTTGTTGTTGCTTTTTTAGAAATTATCACAAATATAATTACATTCTGGTCAGATAAAAATCATGAATTCCACTTTTTATAATCTTATAATGTATATATGTTATGATAAAATGGGCAATGCTTATGACATATGCCACATATTATCAAATGAAACTTAAATGTTTCTTATGACAAAGCTACCAAAATATGAACTGTTAATAAATTAAATTTAACAAATTAAAAAAATAAAAGATTTTCCTTGAATTATTGTTATTTATTAATAACTTGAAAATCATTATTAATATTAGTACAAAATACGTTCCAGTTCATCAAGCATTGTTAGCCGAGAGGTCATCGCAGCTGCCTTGCAAGTAGTTGGTTGCAGACGGTTGTGGGTTCGCGTCCCGGCTGATGCTATGACATATGAGAAAAAAAAAATATGTTCCAGTATTTGGTAGAATTTTATTTCTACAAAAATTAATTCAAAACTTATAATAAAAATGAAATGTCTGAAGATAACTGATTTTTGATTTAAACTACATTCTTATATATTTTATGTGAAAACTAACTAAAATTGGTAATAAATTGTTTTTGAACTGTAGTAAGGAATTTATAAAGAAAAAAACAAAAAAATATTTTTTTCAATAAAAAAAACAAGTACTTCTAATTAATGCTCTAGTATTTACTTTATTGATGTCATAAGATGAAAAACTATTCAACCAGATTTAAAATTATTTGAAACCATAGATATTCCAGCACTTTTGACCTGTATTATATCCAAATCAAAGCAAACTGTATTGTTAAATATTTAGTGGCCAAAACATTTTATCCAATAATTCATGACATAGTGGCGATCAAGTAAAAGATCCTAGTAATCTACACAAATGACCAAGTTATGTTATACCAGCCCAGTATAAAAAAACTTCAATACTTATAATAGCCTTTGAGATGAGCAGTTAATTTCTGTGTGTATCAGTTGTGACCAAACCTGCCTATCCGATCTTACAGAGAAGTACGTCTTTTAGTTTTTTTTAAATAACCTGCCTCTCTTATGACAAGCCAACCAAATATTAAAGACATAATATAAATAGAAAGATGTACTATAATTATCCATATTAGCTAAAGAAGAAGTCACACAGAAGGAATAAAAGAAAGAATTCATCAACATTAGGATAAATTATCAGATTTGACAGTCCAGAATTATTCAATCCAAGACATCTTGATCTACCCAAAGTTATGCACAAATCACTCTCCATAAAAACATTAAAACAGTGTGCTATGTGATATGGTTACTCCTTTATCGAAGTCAAAAATCTCTCAGCCAATATGGCCAAGAAAAATCTGTTAGCCACCTTACCTTCCCTTTCCATTCTCCACCCTAAGTTTTTCCCATATTCTTCTCTATCCTGCTCTATCCCATTTATACATTATCTTTGTCCATTCCATGGCCTTTATATCTAGACCCCCTCCCTCCTTTCTTTTTCCAGCCCCACCATATACCAATAACTCACTTTCTGTACAATCACTTGGACTATATTTATTCTCCCACAGTTTCTTTATATAACCTGTAGACTATTCCCTTGGTGCTAGTAATCCTGTTCGAGCCTTAAATAGTAAATTACATTCCCTGCTATTATAATAAATTTACTCACACCCCAAATTCTGTTTACTTCTATATATAATTAAGATCTTTTTACTGTCCATACTAGTTCTCCATATCCCCAAACCCCTATTTTTTTTATTAATACATCTATTCTTCTATCTGAACTTTGCCACTATAACACTCAACAATCCTTCTGACACAATCACTCTACCCTTTATAAAAGTATACTGACATAAAGTCATTATCCAAATCTTCTGCATATCCCACTATCTTTCTCACCTATTTTGTTGCCTGCACCTTTATTCGTAATCCAATTAAATAGTATTTTTACTCTTCTCTTACTATCCATAAATTGCAACCTATCAAACACTTTCATTTTATTTTTTGCATCTCTCACATAAAAACTTGGCCATCCCATTTCTCCTTGAATTGCCTCTTTTGCCATCCACATATCTGCATCTAATACATGTCTTTCTACTTAATACCTCTTTGCTAACCCATATCACATCTTTACCATAAGTTAACCCTGCTACTGCCACTCCCATCCATACAATTCTTGCTACATCATATTTATTATATGAAAACATTGTTAATTTCTTTATCAATCCCTTACTTTTTTTTGCTTCATTTATCTTTTTTCCCCCCTATTTCAGTAAGCAATTCCTGATTACTTAAGTCAATTCCCAAATAGTTGTACTTATTCACCACACTTAACTTTATATTCCTCGAGAAAAATTCTTTCTCTTTTCCTTCCCCAGCATTTACCATCATCACTTGTGATTTTCCTTCACTAAATTTGATCCCATTTGTCTATATCCAAAATCTTCAACACAACTTCCCTACTTTCTGTACATAAGAAAATATCATCCAGCAACTAAAAGACCTGATAATGCATGCACTCTCTTGCCATCTACTAATGGTATCTCTACCCCTCTTCCTAATCTTTCTATTGCCCTTTCCATTTCTCTCAAATATAACAAAAATAAAACAGGTAACATAGGGTATCCTTGCCTTAGTCCCATTTTTAATTCTGATTCTATATTTTCTAATTGATACATATAATAATTATTTTCATACAATCTCTTAATAAGATCATTCCCAAATTTACTAAGCTTACCCATATTCTATTTCTATTCACTGTACCATATGCCTTCACTATATCTATAAAGATCATATATAATTGCCTGCCTGAATTCTTATTCATTTCTAAAAGTTGTGTGATTACAAATAAACTATCTCCTATACACCTATCCATTCTAAAACCTCCTTGCATTTCTTCCACTATATTATTTTCTTCCATCCATTTTGCCATCCTTCCATCCACCGTATATGTAAAAACTTTATACAACATTGGCATTAATGCCACTGATCTGCAATTGTTTATCTTTCTATAGTCTTTACTCTTTCCTTTAAATAATAGCCTCATTCTTGTATTATTTATCAGGGAATTCTGTCTTCTGTGCCATCTTATTAAAGCATGATAATAGATTTAATTTTTCCCTATTTCCAAAATTTCATCACCATCTCTGTTGCCTATCCATCTAAACCTCTTGCCTTCCCATTTTTCAACTTCTTTCCCGCCTCATTCAATTCATTTTCTGTAAAACTGAAATTTCCATTACTATGTGCTTTTATGATATCTGTTCTTCACATATTTTCTCTATCCATGACATACTTATTTAAGATTAACTCTAAGTCTTCTCTAGCACAACACTCTTTCTCAACATCATTTAGTAATACTATTTCTCTCTCTCCTACATTCCTTATTTTAATATATTTCTAAAACTTTACTCCCATCTCTTCCACTTTTCATTCTCTCTCTATAATTATCTATTTTAGACAACTTCTTTTTACTTAAATAGTTTTCCCATTTATTATTAACATCTTTTTCACTTTCGTTGTTCTCAATAGCACATTTATATTCTCTGCATGCTTTTTTCTTCCCTTTTACACTTTTACTAATTCTCACTTTTCTATTACTTTTATTCTTCTGAATACTCTCACCTAAAACCCTATTTGCCATTTTTTCTACTTCACCAGTTCTTAACAAACTCTTCCACAACTTCTATTTTTATTTTATATTCTTCTGACTTATTCTTATCATTCACTCTCCATCCATATTTTTCGCTAACCTTTCTACTTTTATTATTATTTTCCATCACATTACTAATCATTTCTATTATAAAGAAATTATGATTACTATTACATTCTCTCTCTTCATTATCAAAAACTTTAATTTTATGTATTTTATTCATTCCCTCTTTATCTGCTAATACATAATTTATTATTTTTAAACCATGTGTATTGCCCCTCATAAATATTTGATAAATTTCCAATGTTCAAATTCACTCTGACAAAAAATTTTCAGAGACTGCCCATTCTTGTTATCCAAGTCATCAATTTTTTCAATATGACCATTCATATCCCCTATAATCATTATTTTCTTCCCTTTTTTTTGTGAAATTCTGTATATACTTAACATAGGCATTCATATACACTGTTGTTTCACTCCATCATAGTTTGACTATCTCCAGTGACCATATAATACTATAGTCTCCATCCATTCTTGTCTTCTTAACTTTATCTCAAACCACAAATGTTCTTGACATTTTACAGTATTTAAATATTTTTTTGACATTACTCCTATACTTCCGCCCCTTTTTCTTTCTATTTATACTCTGCCATACCAAATTTTCCAGTGTAGGTTCTTCTTCTCTTGCATGTGTTTTCACTATTGCTAATACCTCAAGTCCTACATTTTTAATTGCTTTGTTTAGTTCCAACCACTTTTCTGGTCTCCTACCACCCTGTACATCCAATTTTTACAATTTCTTTCTTTCTTTCTCTTTTACAGATTCTTTTGATTCTTTCTTCTCTATTACATTTATAGTTAATTTGTTTATCATTACTTATACTGAACCATTTTCTCTCCACATCTACATTTAGATAAACTATCCTTTGTTTACTTCTTACATCCCATTCATCCTTAACCTTCATTTTGCTAATACTATAATTTAAAACCCTACCCCCCTTTATAAGTTTCCCAAAATATATTTTTCATAAATCAAGCTCTCTAATGTTTCACTTCCTTGTTTTGATAAATGCAATCTATCTTTATTGTATAACTCCCTCTTACTAATAAAAAAATCTCATACATCCACAAACATAACATTATTTCTATCGCATAGTTTTTCCAATCTCTTATTTATAGAACATACTCTATCTAACATATACCTATTGTTGAATCTTGGTAATAATCCAACTATTTCTATTCTTCCTTTAACCTTATTCAAACTACTAATCAATTTTTTGTACTCGTCCATTATTCTTTTCAATGGCTCTGACAAATTATTTGTCCCACTATAACACATACATCTCTCCTCTCCGGTTATTTATCTAATCTATAACATCCCTAATTCTGGCTCCAGACAAACATATTCTTACATATCTATTTCTATTTTAACAAACTATCCAGACAATAGTGCGACCCAATGCAAGCTATAGTAATCAATGGATGCTAGAAGGTTTGTGCATAAAAAACATTCATATATAAAGAACATTCATATTTATGTGTTAATTTGTAATATTTTTTCTTTAATTGTTAAATTATTATTCATGCTATTAGATATTTTATTATTTAACATTTAATATTTATGTAAGTCATATATGATTTTAATTTAACACCAAAATAATTACTTCATTTTCGTCATAAAATTGAAAGTGCTTATTTTTGTAACTTATAAAGCTAAAATTAAACTGATTTGTTTTAGATATTTTCTTATCCTCAGTTCTATACATTGATTTGAGTTATATTAGTGTATAATATATGTTACCATGAGAATATAAATTGTTTTTTTTTAATTAATTGACGTATGACAATTACTATCTTAGTGGATTGAATGATGGTCATGGCCCTATAACTTAAATTATAGGTAGCATCCAACTGATATTATTAACCAATAAATATAAGCTATCATCATCACATTACTCTTAGGATGACTGTTAGAGAGATGTTATAATAATTTAACCTTATCGATATTTCTATTTTGGGTTACAATAGTATTTATTGTATTTAATCTCTCTATCTCTTCCTTACAAATCTACAATGTATGTGTACATATATGTTGAATTATATATAAAGAAGATGTTATTTATTTTATTTGAAAGTGACAGATGAAACACAATGCTGATTTAACATAATTAATAAACACTGATGGACATTCAATCAGTTCTGTATTTTATAAATTTCATCAATTGAATTAAATATTCTTATAACACAAAGTATAGATAAAAACTCACATATGTACTGTATTGTGAAAATTTAGTCAGATTTTAAATCGTATTATTTTTAAAGGAAGTATTATATACAAAGCTATTTTGAACTTTTTTTGAGCAGTACTGAAATTGATAAGAAAATGCTGCCCTTTTTTATTTTCATATATATTTTACGCAGGAAAAGTATTTTATTTAAACTACGTATGTAATAGGTATTTTAATGTAAATCTACTAAAAAATAGTTCATGCAATTGTCTTTGCCTTGCAAAAACTTATTTAAAATAGCAATTGATATGTGCTTAATAAGAGCATGTGTATTAGCACCTTTCATGCCTCTAATACTTCGCACTTATAGCATTGTTACTAGTGTTTCCTGCAAGTCACATATATTTATCATAGTAGCACAACTGACAATCCATCAGTTTCACCTTTACAACTGCACATATTCAATCTGATATACTCTCATATATAGTTGATCTGAGTGAAAACATTTTATACAAAGCTATTCTGAATGTTTTAGCATTATTTAGTTTAGTGAGAGAATCTTCAGCCTTTTTTCATATATATATAAATATTAATTAAATTTACCATAATAAATAATCTACATAAGTAATACAGAGATGAGAAATAAACCTTTGGTCATAAATGTTGATGAGACTTTGATTAAAGTAGTACTAAAATTCATACTTAAATTTCAATATCAAAATGAGCATTGTGAATCCATTTTTAGAAAATGAGTTGCTGTGTTTGATGTGATTTTAACTGGTCTGCCAAGCAGCTGATAGCATCAAGTTCGATTAACAGAACTACATGTCCTGCAAGAGATTAAGTTGATTTTTCATCAAATATTGCTGCGCATATAAGACCCTAAGTTTCTATAGATTTCTATGAAGATCACAAATACTATAATGTTAATAGACTTCATATATATACTCACACACATTTTCAAATATTTTAAATCATATATATATATATTCATATTTTTAATCTAATATTAATTATTTAAAGTACTGCATTGGTTGCCTGTCTAAGAGGTGAATTACAATTGTATATTAGTGATATTGCAGCTATTACACAAAGGCACACATGAATGTTTATAAATATTCAATTAAATTTTCCAGATTTGCAACACACTGTTTAATCTTGAACTATCACTAGTCTAAAATCTTCCATACCAACCCTTTTCACTAAACATGCACTTCATGAAAAATTCTCTTTCATCAAATGAGCTAGAGATTGAAACAACAGAACATCCAAATATTTATTAAAGATATTTATCAATTTATTATATATATAAAATAGGCTGCATATATGATGAAAAGTGAATAAAAATTTACAAATTCAATTTTATTTTTTTATTAAAAATTAAAGTCCTACTTACCATTAGTGCCCAAATGCCATTAAGTCGAAGAGCTGGGTCTTCTCGATGTGTCAATTTACAAAGAAGATCAATCGCTCCAGATTCCAAGATTGGCTAAAAACACATAATGGAAATTGTGTTATATTTAAATCTTAGCTATATCACTTGCAGTAGAAGAAAAGAAAAATGATTATGCCAACCTCTTTACTGGGAGAGAATTCTAGTAATAAATTGCAAAGAGTAGAAGAAGCTACTCGCAACACTTCATCAGGAGCATTTTGAAGAAGCTAAAAATGGCAGGTATTTATTAGATATTACTTGAACATACATATATATATAAATCATTAAAAATTTATAGATAAATTCTTGCCTTCATCAATGGTTTCCAAACAGCATGGTCTTGGAAACTAGTGCGAAGCTGTTGTACTGAGCGTGAAAGACTGTGAAGACAACGAACAGCAGCTAGCCGCACTTTTATACTGGGATCTGATAAACTGCCTACTACCTGATCCATCAAACTATCTGTTTCTATAATCTAAAAAATAAATAAATAATTAATCTCAATATTAACAACTTTTTCAGTTTATTTTTACTTTGGAATGACAATTACTTTACTGCTGAAATATTACTGAAAAATAAATAAAACACAGTTTACATTTGTTTAAAATCATTTTTTAAAACTTAATTTTATTATTAAAATAAAAAATCACCACAAACATAAATGATATAAATACATGTCACTTACTCTTATTCTTGTTTTCAATACAAAACTTCTTTTATTAAAGATTATAATTTTGAATCTTTTAGATCTTTTTCAAGTAAAAAGTGGATATGAAAGTAATAAATTTGAAGTTGAAAAAAAGATATTTAAAAAAATCGAAACATCGACTGCTATTTATTTTTAAATCAAGATATCTTGATACATGTAACATAACAATAAAAAGATTAGTATATACAATAACTTTAATATATATATTTTATTAGTTTTAACAAACCTGAAAATAAATAAAAGCTATTAAATGTACCGAGTTAAGAACATATATTTCTGAAGTAGTAATCTTCGGATGATAATCTGACTTGTGAAGAATTATTATAGTATGCACATTTGAAAATTATATCAGAATTATTATTATTATTATTATATGTACATATATAAATAAGCACAAAATAAAATAACATTACAAATTTGTTAGCTAGTGTAAAAATAAATTATAATATTAGTAACGTTATTGAAAATGAAACTGTAGTTCCTACCTGAACTGATTATATTGCATGTACATTTATTTAAAATACATCCATAATACTATCTAATTATATATGCCTTATACATAAATATATATATGGACTTCTAAATTCTTGTGAATTGTGGATATGTAAATTAAGGAGGATTTCTCTGAAATAATTGACACTATGAATCTTTCAGGTATTAGTTTATTTTTGATGTGTACAAGGTCCAGATTGACCTAAACTGACTGTACACTTATTAAATTATTTTAAAAATAATACACGTCTTAAATTTAATGAGTTTAATACTCTGAAAATTTAATATTAGTATATTGTTAGTATTTCAACTAGAAGTTGGTGATTGAATTCCATAAATTAAATCAGTATCAATCATGCATGCACAATTCGTATAGTGTTGAACTATAAATCATACGTGCACAGTTCTTTATAGTGTTGTACTGTAAAACGGTATTTTTTTATTACAGTACCTTTTTTTAGTCTGTTAACACTTCTTTGTTAACTTTTCATTGTTACTCTCCTCTTCAGCATATTACATTGCTCACTCACTGCTGTTTTGCATGTACAGTATACACATAGTAGACACTAAACTGTCATTTTTTTACATGACTTAATTTGCAAAAAAGCTTAATTTGTCACTTGCAAATTAGCATATCTAGGATAATTTTGCATTTGTATAATTTTACTTATTGTGCATATAAAGAATCTTTAATGTCTTTTATATTGATTAATTTTATACATGAATAAGCATTTATTTTATAACGTCTTGCGTGCGATTATAATTACAATAGAATGACAGCCTGTTAAGCTAATTGCGCAGACGCTGTGAGAATGTTATTAATAAATGAATACCTTCGAACAACCACATGATATAGTATTTGTGTAAGAGTAAAAAGGAATCCTCTTACCCTTACGACTCAAATGTTTATATATGAGCAAATCTAAAGTAGTTGTAACGAAGGTATTCATTTATTAATAACATTCTCACAGCGTCTGCGCAATTAGCTTAACAGGCTGTCATTCTATTGTAATTGATTAATTTTATAAATACACACTCATGTAACTTTATTTTTCTTCTTACATTAGTGTTAATTTATTCACATATAACTATTTTTCAATAATGAACTTTTACAGGTAGATCTACAATGCCACTTATTATTAAGCATCACGTGATCACATTTCCTATACTAGCACATTAATTGTTGATAAACAGAGCAAAACTCTCCATACAGTATTGGCAATACTGTATGGAGAGTTTTGCTCTGTTTATTACTTATTATTATTGTGCTTTATAAAATTTGCTTTAATTTATCATATATTGTATTTTAATTCATGATAATTTATTTAAATATTTATAACTATGATATTTTTTTATGACTACAAATAAGGTTAAAATGGAGTTATAATTTTTATTTGGTTTATATGTACAGCTAACATTATATTTTGAAATAAAAAATTTAGGGTTTGTCTTGGATAAATACTAGTAATAATTCGTATGTCAGATGCCAATAGTCATTTCAGAAAATATATAAATAATGCCCACTTTCTTGTATCAATGCTAATTAATGTTCCATTTTTATCCAACTACCACATGGTAAGACATCAGTCACTGACATTTAAAAAAATGGAACTTTATATTAAACAGCAATTTTCTTAAGAGTATTAATCAGCTTACAATTTCTAATAACATGAGTTCATAAAGAATGACTATTAAATATACAACACTAAGAACATCATTTTGTGTAGAAACTAATTCTAATGTACAAATAATAATAACTATTAAGAAATCACATCCTAATAGTCATTTTAAAAAACTAGAGTATTACATGGAAAAATTCCTGCCATATTTCAGTGTTTATATAAAGCCATATTAAAATCTTTAAATTAATATATATATACCAGATGCACTCAGCCTTGTAAAGGTCTGCATTTTTTTTTAATTGATTGCTTTAACAAATTTTTTTTAAGATTTAAAGTAAATTAAACAAAAGATTTTAAATGTGAGAATTGTACATAAGTTTGAAAGATCAGCATTACAGATGAATATAAAAACTCTAGGCTTTCAGCTCGCCATTTTTGTAATAATTGGTTGCTTTAAAAATTTTTTTTAAGATTTAATGTACACTAAACATTTTAATATTATATAAATAAATCTCTGAATTTTAATAAAGCTAAATTAAAATTTACATTTTTAAATATATCTGTTATACGTGACAGCACAAATATATATTTAAACTGAAGCGTCATCTGAATAAAACATTTACTTTTTCCATAGCATCATGACTAATCGTAATACTTTTTTTAGCTTTATTAATAGTTACCATTTATTAATGACGGAATACAAAAACATCAAGTCATTTTTATATTTTTTATTAAATATAATATTTGTAAATTTTTTTTTAATTCATTGCTTTAACAATTTTTTAAGATTTAATGTAGATATGTTTATTTATTAAACAATGCTAATTTATAAAAACCTTCTAAATTAAACACTGCTAAATATATTGTTCATCTGAACTACATTAGGGGATTGACAGACTATAAAAGCACGGAATGCCTTAATGCTGAATTATGAATAAGCATCGGAGGTTGTTTCTGCAGCTTGGCTGAGAACCTTTACCGCCAAATATATACCATATCTCTGTAATTAAAAGCATTCATACTGATTTTTTTTACCCAGCCTCACGTAAATATAGTGGTTGTGAATTTGACACGTGGTATCGGAAAAACTTATAGCCACCAATCAGTCATTATACAACCACAATTTCTTATGCTTACACAAGCTGTTTATTGTATGGGGAGTTTAGCCCCTATGTATTACCAATCAGATAACAGAGAAAATACAGATTTTATATGTAAGATAATTTTAGTTACCATAGATTTGTAATATTAATTCTCTCTTAGCTTTTATATGTAATTGTTTTACATACGTATGTACATATGCATAACAAGGTGGTTTCCTTTTAATCTTTTATCATAAAGTCAAGTGCCATTTCAGTGATGAGTTCCATAACATGAGAGCTATGATTATGATGCTCATCACTAAAAGTGCACTCACCTTTATGATATAAAGATAAGAAAAAAACTATTTCATCATGCTATCTATAAAAAAAAAATTACTACTGACTTATGTTTGATAATACAGGTATTAAGAACTTTCTCTAAAATTATTATTTCTATTACAGTTTTGACTAATACAAATACAATGTTCCTTTCCCATTTTTGTTATGAAGGATATTTTACTTCACTTATACTAGATATACTTTATGTTTTTTATTAACATATACGCAATATAATATTTTAATGGATGCTCTGAAAAAAAATATTTAATGTGTGGAGTTATCTATTTATAATTACTTAATTAGACAGAACTTTACCTAAAACAGGAGGTAATGAAAACCAACTGCTGCAGACTAAGATTTAAAGTAAAAGTGTCAGATTGATTGTTTTCAAAAGGTGAATCATTCTTTTGAAATGAAATCAGTCTGACAGTTTTACTTTAACTCTTGGCCTGGGCAGTTGGCTTTCATTAGATACTAATTTAGGTAAAGTTCTTTTTAATTAAGTAATTATAAACATATATAAATAAAATGTTTGTTATTTAATAAATATTATATAATAGTAAATCACCATTATATTTATTATTTTTTATTATTATATATTTAAACATTAAAAGCATAAAGTTAAACTAGTCAATAAATATTTATCAAAATTACCCCAAATCCAAAACTCAACCAAACTAGACAAGAAAATAAATTCTACAACACAACCAATGGTTTCACTGCTACAAGCAGACTTCTCAAGTGTAAAAAACTACAAAACGACAACATATTTATATTAAACATTACCCACAATTCCATTTACTTCCCATACACCCTTAATATTAAAAGAACTTTTAAATAAGTTAATTACTTCAGCATCATAAATTTTTAATAATAAAGATTTTTTTAATTCTTTTTTTTATTTCATTTCTCTCAAAAAAGACAACCTTAGCTTCCTTAAAATAAAACAAAGGAAATTTTTGATAGAAAGACTATTCCTGGTGTAGTGTATATTATCCCTTGTTTTTGTAAGAAGGTTTATATAGGTCAGAGTGGTTTGACCTTAAATGAAAGAATAAAGGTACATAAAAGTAGGGTTATAAATAAATATCTTAAGTTCTACTTTATATGTCCATGAAACAGATACAGGCCATGCTATTAATTTTGAGGAAACTAAGGTTGTCTTTTTTAAGAGAAATGAAATAAAAAGATGATTCTGAAGCAATTAACTTATTTACAAGTTCTTTTAATATTAAGGGTAGATGGGAAGTAAATGGAATTGTAGATAATGTTTAATATAAATATGTTGTTTTTGTAGTTCTTTACACTTAAGAAGTCTATTTGTAGCAATGAAACCATTGGTTGTTTTGTAGATTTTATTTTCTTGGCTAGTTTTTTGGATTTGGGTAATTTTGATTATTATATATCTCAGATTTTACAAATGTAGGTAATCTAACAAGTAATATTAACAAGATGAAATGCTTGTCCGTATCAGAAAAAAACACAGATACAAATAATAAAAGACATCTTAAGATATAATTTATTTCCATTCATTTTAATGTCATTATTATTTAAATAACAAATAAAAGCAGTAAAATAATACTAAATTTCTTACATATACATAGTGTAAATGTTATAAATTAGGTCATGGGACATATGACTTGATTTCTTTGTAATTAACATAGTGTAAAGTTCGAAGAGTGATATTCATTAATATTACATATGTATATGTTAAATGATGAACATTGCTCCAAAAAATAAATTGGAAAGGATTAGATATTTATTTTAGAGTTTTTATAAACAAATTATTTAGCTTAAATATTTAATGTTAGATATCATTTATTTTTTTATAATTTCTTGTTTAGATTTAAACATTAATTTAAATATATATGAATATGTGTAATAATTAAGACTTATGCTGGAAAGACCAATCAAATTAATTCATAGTGTACTTTATGATTGAAGGTTTCTCTGAGAAATACATCTTATAACAGGAAAGGTCAATCTGATAATATTTTCACTGGTCAATAGCTCATGAGAGGGAAGACTTTATTTGAGAAATGTTGTGAATTAATTAAATTGGTTATATACATATTTAAAGCAACTTCTCCACAGGCACAAAATGGTTTAATTATCTGCAAGCTTGGCTGTAATTGATTTAAAAAACAAATTAAAAGCTTTATTTTTTTAAAATAAATTTATCTTCAATATTAACTGGCTGGATAATGAAATTCATTCCTTATATGTGTTAATATGTACAAATTACACAGCAATCTATATTTAAATTATACAGCAAAACTGTCTAATTTCAAGGTTCCTTGACAAGCAGACAAAAAATATAAAGATCTGTGAAAGTAGTAAGGTTGTTGGATAATTTAAAGATAGATTATGTAATTTATTTATACAATACCAGTTTGAGATTATACACCTTTTGTTTGATATATATATGAATTACAAACTATATTATAATTAATTCCACAAAAAAACAGGTTATGTTCTGATCTATCGTGTCAGCTACTTGACAGTGCTATTTCTAGCTAAATTGCTAGAAATATGCAGTTTCTGCGGCCACAGCCAAACAGATACCTTTCTTTCTATGATAAAACACAGAAACAGTCTGTTTACTCGGCTGCCAGCTACCACTGTGGCTTTTTTCTATGCTAAAAGCACAGAAAAATGCCTTCATTGGCTGCTGTGCTACACAACTGAAAAAAATATAAAAATTATTCAAAAGTGAATTATAAACAACTTTTCCAAAAAAAAAAAAAAAAAATGTTTAAATTAGAAAAAAAAAATGTTGTGGGAATGCATTTATTATTTCAATTAAATAAAAAAAAAAGGCCAGAATAAAAGCATCTATACATTTGTTGGATATGCATTAGTCATTATGCTAGTTATAAACAATTTTAAAGTTTTTCTTTATTTAGTTCACCCTGCAACAAAAAATATTTAGATACTAATTATCTAAAAGAAGCTCTTTCACAAAATATTAATTTCATTAACTCTAATTACAATAATAAAAAATTAACCAAATCCTTCTAACTAAAATATGCTTAAGCACTTTCTGTCCAGAAACTAACACTCAAAACCAGGAAATCTAAAAAGATTTATCTAATTGGAAAAAATGAAAAACATTCATGTACAGATTAAAAACACCATATTTAAGGACATACAAAACAATAATAAGAAAAACTTCTACATTTGATTACACTAACTAGTAAATAAATAAACTTGTATAACTCTATAAAGTCAAATAAATTTAAGGCTTATTCCATCCTACAGAATCATCTTCAACAATCCATACATTACTGATATAAAAAAATAAAAAAAAGTATAATCAACAAAATTTACTTTAAAAGAAATAATTGAGCAATTCATAACTTCATTAAAATTTTAGTTTGTAAGATTAAATGTAATAAAAACTCTAAAAAAGAACTTGAATATGTATAAAGATAATATTTCTCTTCAAATTCGGTAATCATGTTAATAAAAGAAATGTAAACTGGACGAATGTTGACACAAACTTATAAAAAAAGACTTTACAATATTTCACATTAAGCCATCTTCAAGATCAGCAGCTTTTCTACCTTCTTCTATAACAAGCATCATTACTACTTCATAGAATTTCATAAACAAAAATACATATGAAAGAAATGATGGATACCCGACTTTTTCTGTCATTATCAATGTCTTCTCATGATAAAAGTAAAAATCTTTTCTAATACAGTATTAACAAAATAACTATAAAATGGCAACAACTGTTTCATCTGTATGACAGACACTTTTTTTTTCTCTTAGAGAAAATATTTCTGCTTCCACTAATGCATAATGATGATATACTATAACATAAAAAACTGATAATGTCCATGGAACTTGAATTTTAACACATAATTTATATACACAAAACCAATCATAATACAATGTTTCAAAATTCTCAACAGACAATTACTTAGTCCAATAATTGTCAACATACTACTTAGATAAAAAATATGTGCAATACAAATTAATGGACTCTTCTTATATGTAGCTTCTTTAATACAATTCATTAACTTAAAAAGAAAACCATAATTTATATTATATATTTAGTTATGTGAATATAAACTTTATATATATATGTTGATACGAAGTTTTTCATGGGTTGCATATATAAAAGACATATTTTGCGGGTTCCTCCATGTTAAAAATTTTTTAAATACTGATATACCAACGTTTCGACTTGATCACACAAGTCATCCACTGGGTGATAAAAGGTAGAAAGACGGTCGTAGAGGCGCTACAATCACTGATTTGAGAAAAACGTTAAAGTTCCACCAATAGCAAAAATGTTACATTAAGAATGTTTTTTAAAAAAATCTTTCCAAATAGGAGGAAGTTTGCATGTATCACCCAGTGGATGACTTGTGTGATAAAGTCGAAACGTCGGTATATCAATATTTAAAAAAATTTTAACACGGATGAACCCACAAAATATGTCTTTTATATATACATACAATAATGCATAGTAATTAAATTTCTATATATATATTTGAATAATTTATTGCTCAGGAATTTATAAAAGTTCAGTCATCAAAAGTGTTAGAGCTAGAGCCCCAATCTATGGATCTTGAGCTTCAAAGTCCACCACTTTACTACTGTACTAAACCATGCAGAGTACTTACTAAATGCCTAATTTTTATTCAACCAATCAAAGAAGTCTGAAAAAAAAATGTTGAATTGGAATGGAGAGAATTAATCACTATCATCATTTTATTTACAAATCAAAGTTACCAGTCTCTTCATGAATACTCTAATCACATTTTCCTTCTATGCAATCTAATATGCAGAAATCAAAAAAAAAAAAAAACTACAGTATTTCTACTCGTTCCTTTGCATCCTTTTGCCGAAATTAATAACACTGGCATACAGATATATTCATATTTCAAGTTTATTCCTATGTAAGTGTAATGGTAAAATGGTGAATTCTGGAACCCAGTCCATAAATAATGCCTCCAGTTCCATAATTTCTGTATTCAAACTTCTTATCAATTCCAGGCAATAAGTCAGTCAATTAGGTATTTTTCTGAAAATTGAAGACATTTATCTATAATTTTACTAAAAACATTTTGAAATGATAGCTAAATCCAACCATTTATATAAAGTATTTATTATCAGCCATTTATATCCCATTGACAAGTTTCTACCATTATTTTTTAGAAGTGGTCAAGTTGACACTGATGTCTAATAATCACATTTACTGAATAAATATTCAAAATAATCTATCATCTGCTCGATGTATCATGCTATTTGATGGCAGATTTAATATTGTGATGATAGCTTTTTATTTCTTTCATCCTCAACATTTCTGGGTCATAATGATAAAAGTAAAACAATTTTAATTAGACAAATTGTGTTTAAGTATTTATTTGAGTTTGCTGTCCCATGGTATTTTCAAAAACCTTACCAAAGCATCCAAAACATCAATATTTTTTATATTTTGCCTTTTCAGCATCCAACTTTCACATCTATAAAGTTATCACAGAAAATACTAGTGATCTTCATTTTTAAAGATAAAAAAGTCAGTCAATCAAACAAAATAAAAAAATCACAATCTTCATAAAATAACTTTAACAATATGATATGGAGTTACCATTAACATACTAATATACTATGTTCGTATCTAAAGGATATTAAACCATTTCCGAAACAGAAATATCTCAAATTCTCTAGACTCACTCAATGGTTGAAAATAGTCCATAGAAGTTCAATAATATTGAAATTACATCATATGATCACCATTTCGTACGCTTACACATTATGTTAATAAGAGTACCAAACTCTCCATGCAGTGGTATCACCAAGTGCAAGTCTTCATAATCAATAGATACAAAAAGGCTTGTGCATAAAATCCCTATCTAGTGCCTATTCATCCAACATCCATCCCCAGACTAGTTTCTAGCTTGTGGCTTCCATCAATGAAAAACCTTGGATTTGAGAGCACTGCATTTATATCTTAGGATCTAATGCAACCCTCCAGAAGCCACCTTTTTCATATTTGGTTAACTATAAAGCTAAGAGCTCAAGATGAAAACAAGCAAATAAGCTTGGTTTGAAAACATTATGGTGTTTTCATCTTGAGGCTCCTATCTTGATAGTTAACCAAATAGATAAAATGTAGCTACTGGAGGATTGCATTAGATTCTAAGATCTAGATGCAGTGCTCTCAAATCCAAGACTCCTTGCTGATGAAAGCACTAGATAAGGATTTTATGCACAAATCTTCCTACATCTATTGATTACAAAGACTTACACTCGGTGGCACTATTGTATGGAGAGTTTGGTATTCTTATTATTGAAATTGTTAGAATTCATGCAAATAAAGATCCAAATGATATTAAACAGATTTCAATTAGACTATTTGAAATACTGAGTAGGTTTAAAGACAGTATAGAAAATGTGTGTGCATATTCCGGACTTTGTTTGTTTGGGTTTTTTTTTAATTTTTGTTTCCAATATTTTTATTTAATTCAAGAAAGTTCAATTTTTAAACTTTGTTGATTTTTCCATTCTTTTTTACATCTTTTAACCACAGCTTTACTATTTTCTAGAATTTGATGCTTTACTATTTTTTGGAATTTGCAACGCTCAAAAAAAAAACTTTTGTATTATTAACTAACTAACTATATATACAACTTCCACGGTAGGATGTTTTAATTTATTTCACAAGTCTCTGAAGTTGTGGTGACTTCCTACATATTAAATATTTCAATGTTTTTTTCTCTGAATCTCACTTGCAATATTGGCACATAATTAATAAATTAAGCATGTAGACTCTGTTAATGCATGTATTACACTTTGCACATATACCTTAAACAATCAGGACTTCTTGATCAAGTTATAGACCATTTGAAATACCTTTTCACTACTCCCTGGCTATCATACATATGAGCAACTATATAGTAAACAGTATTAAAACAGACAAAACTCTCCATACAGTAGTGCCACTCAGTGCTAGCCAGAGTAATCAATGGATACCAGAAGGCTTGTGCATAAAATCCCTATCTAGTGCCTACTCATCCAATATCCCCAGACTAGTTTCTAGCTTGTGGCTTTCGACAGTGAGGAGCCAAGCTAGAAACTAGTCTGGGGATATTGGATGAGTAGGCACTAGATAGGGATTTTATGCACAAGCCTTCTGGCATCCATTGATTACTCTGGTTTGCACTGGGTGGCACTACTGTATGGAGAGTTTTGCCTGTTTTAATAACAATTATGAGCAAGCATAAGAAATGATGATCATGTGATGAGTTTTAAAAGTAAATAAAGCCACATAAACAGAGACAACTTTATATATTTTTAAAACAAAACTAAATTTAACATTAACTTATTATATTATAAATTTAAACATCATCCCTTTATAATCTTTCTCCAATTATGTAAACATGCTTAAAATTATGCATAGAATGTATAGTGTGAACATTTCATTTATTAAAAATGAGAATAAAAAGGAGAGACTGTAAAATTCAAAAAAGTTTTACTACCTAAATATTTTAAATTATAATCTAAATATTATATTTTTAATTTACTTATTAGCATTTTCAAAACAAATTGTCTTGTAAACCAACACTAAAAATTGACATCTAAAACTCATGTCACTTTATTCATGATTTGCCAAACCTCATTCATGGTCACAGTTAAACAGATAATCTATCCAAAAATTTATAATCAAACCCTATTCATGGAATTATCACTGTAATGCTGCAGATTAAAAATTAAAGAGAACTGGATAAAAGTTAAAACTATCATTTCTGGTGCTTGTAAAAATCACTTGAACTCTTGAGCAACTAATTATTTGATTTTTAATTGTTGTAATAATGCCATATCCTAAATAAAAGATATTTATTCAAATATTTACATAATTTTTATAAAACAGTTAATTAAAATTCATTAATATTATCATATTTGTAAAATATTAAA
This sequence comes from Epiperipatus broadwayi, assembly GCA_028023455.1. Taxonomy (NCBI): domain Eukaryota; kingdom Metazoa; phylum Onychophora; class Udeonychophora; order Euonychophora; family Peripatidae; genus Epiperipatus; species Epiperipatus broadwayi. Next base: position 3,384,094 of record JAQFVV010006329.1, read on the forward strand.
GATTTTAAAACTTCTCATTCGATAATTTAATATACAAAATTAACAAAGCGTATGACACACTTGAATGTGAAGCTATCAAGATATACAGAAATTATTACACGCTAAGCGCTTTCGAGGCCTTTTGCCTCATATTCATAGCGGTACTGTGAGCGCTTTTGAGGCCTTTTGCCTCAGATTACCTCAAGTAAAAATATATGGGCTTTCATAAGTAGACTGATGTAATAATATCTTATATTCATTATGATTTATGTATTTATTTAGTAATACTTTATTTTTATTTAGAATCTTTTTACTTTAATTTATTTCTATCTTCCATACATTTTGAAATATACAAACTATTTACAGGCAGATAATCTAAATATATATACATATATACAATAAAGTTAGACAGAATAATAATACTATAATAGACATGCAATTACTATTTCCTATAATATAGTTTTCATTGTTTATAAATTTATCTTTATAAATAAAATGTCTATTTCTAATTTATTATCAATAGTATTGTATAACTTGCTTATTCTTTGAAAAATAGTCTTTATAGATAAAATGTCTATTTCTAATTTATTATCAATAATATTGTATAACTTGTTTATTCTTTGAAAAGTAGTGTGTTCTAAATACAAAGTTTTAGTACTTGATATTTCTATTTTCTCATGATACCTCATGTTTCTTATTAATTCTTTAAATTTAATTTTAGTTATACAATTTGATAAGCATAAGTTATTATATAGGTTTTAATTGCCTCTGTTTTACATTTATATATTTAATCAAATTATTAAATATTTTCTGTAACATGTTTACCATTATTATATTGTTTCTATTCCATATTTCTCATCCAAAATGTATCACAAACAGTACTAGAGCCTTAAATAATATAATTTTTGTTTTTATGGAGAAGTTTTTATCATTTCTCAATATTCTTCCTATAGATTTATAACACTGTTTTTGTATTTCTTTATAGCATGTGTTGTAGGAATTATTACTGTCAAAATTTATTCCAAGATCCTTGTGAGATTCTTCTTTTATAATTTTTTTTATTACCTATATAATAATTTGTAAAAATTGTAGAGTTTCTGGTATACGATACAACACATTTCTCAACATTTATTTCCATGCGGTTACTAATGCCCCATTTTTCAAAACTATTTAGATCATCTTGTAACTTAATCATATCACATGAATCACCTATTATCTTAAATATCTTGTTATCATTAGCATATGATAAAATTTCTGAATATTTTTGTATTTAATTATAACCACTTTCAACAATTACCTACATCTTCTTACCATTTAATAACTTTGTTTTCATTTTTGAAAATTTCTTTATTCAATTGTCTTTTAGTCTTAGAAAAACGAATTTAGCTAAGAATATAAATTTTTTTATCATCAGCCAAAATAAGCTAATTCTATGTCAATAATAAATATTATATTTATCTCCATAGCAATGACAGGAATAAATGATGGATCTTTACCTGAATAATAAATTTTGTTTAATAGAAGATTTATAATTTGTTGAATTTACAAAGTTATCAAAATTTCTACTTTTTAAAAAAAGTTATATGATATTCAAGCACAGGAGGTTGCAGAACTAGATATCAATCACTATATCTTTAAAGTTTGCCATTAATCACAGCACTAAACCATGTAGGATACAATATTTTTATGTTAAAATGTATATACTGTATATTCTATAAAAACTTACTCTAGGAGTAATATTTTTTTTTAATATTTGATCAAAAGTTTATTCTCTAGTTCCATTTATGCTAAACATAGAAAAACTTGTTAAATACTTTGTATGTATTAATACTAACTTTTAATTTATTTATTTTATTCTTTGTATTTTTTTAATTACAAAAAAAAAGTTATATGTGTGTATGTTTCTCTTATTTAACAAAAATAATATATTTATAGCAAATATATTGATCAGATAATAATCATCAACTATATTTAATTAATAGATGAACCACATTCTAGCAGCCATGTACAGTAAGAAAATGATCATTTCCTACTGTATTTTAGATCGTTTATATTAGAATTATCCAGAACAACAACTGCCAAAGAATAATCTTAAATCAGCCTTCATCTTTTAATGTAAATTGATTTTGAAATAAATTATATTGATTTTACAAAGCTGAAATATTATAACAGGTAAATCTCTCCATACAGTAGTGCCACTCAGTGCAAGCCAGAGTAATCAATGGATGCCAGAAGGCCTGTAAATAAAATCCCTATCTAGTGCCTACTAGATCCAAGGCTCTTCACTGACGAAGGCCACAAGCCAGAAACTAGTCTGGGGATATTGGATGAGTAGGCACTAGATAGGGATTTTATGCACAAGCCTTCTACCATCCATTGATTACTCTGGCTTGCACTGAGTGGCACTACTGTATGGAGAGTTTTGCCTGTTTTAATAACAGTCATGAGCAAGCATAAGAAATGGTGATCATATGATGTTTGGTGCTGAAATATTATACTCATTTATAAAACTCTGTACTAAAAGAATTCATATATGTAATGATAAATATATTTATACTAATATAATGATAATCATTGATATAAGAGGGCTATTTTATTTATTTTTAAAATATATTTTGGTACTAGTCACAACCATCTATCATCCCAGAAGTCAAACCAACCTCCCACACTATAGATACATTAGAAACAAACCCATTTCTTAACTTCATATACAAATTATTTTTAGAGATACTTTATATAATAATATATTTAAATATATTTCAAGCTTCTATTCTACCCCATATTACTAAAACATATTATATCAAAGACGTGAAAAAAGATAAATTCCCAAGATGCGCTTTTTGCTCTGAAACAGAACTAATCCGTTGGCCCAGATCACAATCTCTTACACATATCTTCATCATTTGTTCAGTATATATATATATAGATAATAAATTATCATATGTAGATAGAAAATTACTATAGTTTAATTGACAGATTTCAAATTTTCTGCTATACAACTTTGATACAAACCACCTTATGGAAATGTATTAATAACAGTTACTAATTATTTATTAAGCTAGACATTAACCCTAACTCAAATATATAGTGGGGGACATTGGTCTGATTTCTGATCTGATGGGTGATTGTGATAGGATTGAATTAATGGTACAAGTTTGCACTGACAAAAAAACAACAACTTGCAAACCTTATATAACTCATTGGAAGCTTCAGTTACTTCTTGTTGTTATATATATATATACACACACAAGCTCATTCAGAATAATATTATATAAGCAAGACATAACCCACTGCAGAACAAAGGTTTCGTCAACATTTCTACAAAAAGGAACAGTGAAGGTGAAGATTAGTTGACTTAAAAGCTAATCAACTTCTGATTGGTTACGATATTTCATTTGTCTTTTTCCCTTCCTCGTATTGACTTCTAATTAAAAATACCTTATCAATCAAGAACTGGATGGCCAACCTGACCAGCTATGAACTAGATGTTTGAAAAAAAATTAAACTTGCTTGAAAATATTCAGTTACCTGAAAAAAGTTTATAAGTTATTAAAAAAAAATTTAATCGTCCTTTAATTTTTTCTATGTTAATACAATAAGCCTTTCATATTTGCGTTGTCAAGTTAGTCAATTTATTAACTTTATGATTTGAAAAAAAATATTAATAAAAGAATTTGTACACATATTGCACTTGCCTGAAAATAGTAAGCATGATTTTACTGCCATAATTAATGATGATACAATTTGACTGAGCCTAAGAAAAAGCAAGTGGTACTCAATTAGGTGATAAAATAAAAATAACTGATTTAGTTTTGAAAAAAAAAGAAAGTCCTATCCTGAAGCTGCTAAATAGTAAAATAAAATAAAAGACAAAGAAATTCATGCTAATTATCAAAATTATATTCATAGTATGTGATAAATATTTAGAGAAAAAATAAAGTTTTAAATTCAAGAAAAAAAAACTATAAAGAAGAAAAAGATTCCAGTAAACAGTCTGCATGAACACTTCAGAAAAAAAGTTTTCCTAAAAACTAACTTCAAGCAGTTATGTATTGGACCAAAAAGCATTGAGTCTATGTGAAAACTTTACCAAAAAATCCACTATAAAAGTGATATTGAGCCATTTACACAGCGATAATTACAAAAAAAAAATATCTAATTTAATTTTTAGATTTAGAAAATTATAGCTGCTGCTAATTATTAAAATCTTTTTTTGATGAGTGTCATCTTAATAATATTGTAAATTTCATGTATACTTTACTTACCTATTTAACAACGGCCATTTTCTTGTCTTGCATACCAGTAATGTTGTTTAGTATTGCGCCAAATGCAATCAATATATTGCTATTTTGACTTAGAAAATTAAAATTTAATTTAAAATAGCCCCAAAATGTGAATATAATGATGGTAACAATTCTGCAAAGCCTAAAAGAGGCTATGATTTTTTTTTTTATCAAGTCATTGCATTTACATACATACTTGCCTAGACACATATGTAAATGTGCTCTCTTTCTCAATTTTCTACTCCAATGTCTTTTTCATAAATACATGATTCTATTTTTTTAGTTAATTATTTTTGCTTATGTCTTAATCTGCATAATTTTTAAATTATATGTGTTAAAATGTGCTATATTCTTTGAATTAATAATCTCACTCTCTGTAGTCAAGGTGCAATCTTTAGTGTCTACATAAACATATTGAACCATAAATAAAGTGGACAACCACCTTTATTGTAATAAAAGGTTGGTTGACAACAGATTGATATCGTCAATTGTTATTGATAATGTTTAAGTACTGACTGCTTTCATATATTTACATTTATAAACCTATCTAGCTTTGAGCATTATTATCTTTATTATCTAAGTAATACATACCTTGAATGGAATTTGAAAGTTATAATTGACTATTTGTTATTTCTGCTTCCAGAACAAGTTATATTTGCCTGTTTAATGAAGTTTATTTAAACTTCATAGTCAAGTTGTAATCTTAGTGTCTAGATAAACATATTGGCTCACAGATATTGTTGATTGCTATTGTTTAAGTGTTGACTGATTTCATGTATTTATATACTGAATTAAATGTTTCTATGGATTGTTATAATAATTAATAGAAATGAGGAGATAATATCCATTAAATACAGATAAACTTTAACCTTTGTTGTTATCAAGAGATTATCAATTACTACTAATTGACAATTCCTGAGCCTAAGCAAGTTTTTCTCATAAATCTATAATAGCTCTTTTGTTAAAATAAAAGACCCCAACAAAAGAGCTATTATAAGTTCATGAGAAAAACTTGCTTAAACCCAGGAATTGCAATTAGTAGTAATTGATAATTTTTTGGTAACAACAAAGGTTAAAGTTTATCTCTATTCATGGATATCTCCTCATTTCTATTTATTATATATATATAGTAAAACATGTATTATATAAGTTGCACTACTAACTGTGATTTTCAAAATCGGCGCAAAAGCTTTAAACTAAATGACATGGATACAGAGGGTCTACTGTACTTAATTTGTTAATTATTTTTTAATATCTCCTACTTAAAAATTAAGGCACTTTTTTCCTTTCCAAGTATTGATTCACAATAATGATTCCATAATTATTCAAATCACAACTCAACATTTCAGTTATTACGTGAAAAATAAGATAGATACATCTAATACTATTAATGTATACTTGATGTTATGCATCAGAAATATTATTTCCTTGATAATGGTCATATGTAATGGTTGAACATTGTTTAACCATTTGTGATAATGAGTTTGATTCAAATAAAATAACAAATTTTAAGAACAATTATGGTGAATATTTATGAAATTATTAGAATATATTTATATTGCATGATTGCTTTTTTTTTTTTGAAATCTTGTAAATTTATATTATTTTAAAGTTTTCCTCTAAAATCCAATTATATCAAGATATTTTCTATTATAAAATAGAACTTTAATTACTCATAAAATTTTCTATGCATATTGAGAATAATGTAACTAATGTTAATAAATGGAAATATTACATCTTAGTATCTGTTATGTTGCTTTAATATTCAAAATCTAATAATTATATCAATAATTAGTTTAAATAATAAATTATTTTATTACATTAAAATAAAAAGTTTTTTCATTAACATTCTGTTAGCCTCCTCAGGAAAGACAATTTAAAAAGTGATTCATAAAAATCCAAATTTACCAATGCTGAGAATAGGATGTTTTTAAACCATTTTTAATGTGTATATACATTATATTAAACAGAATAAAAACTAATGCATGACAATATTATTTATGCATTTTTATAATCACATATTCAAAACAGTTAAGAAATTATCTTTTTATTATTATTAAATTATTATTTTGTATATACATTCTCTTTTATTTCAAAATATTTTTATTTATATTTTGAATAAGATATCTAAAGGTAAAACAACTTTTATAGATACGTTAATATTAGACCTGCTATAATAAAACTCGACCTCAACTCTAACCCTAACCCAGTACAGCTGTGATATTTCACAGATCTAATACTACAATAACTCTTTATATAACCTAATGCAGAAATCTCTCCAATAATGTTTAATTTTTTATATTTAAAATAGCCTTCCAATTTTTATTTTGTTTCATATAAATATATTTTTAAAAAATATATGTATATTTTTAATGCATACATTAAATAGGTGTATATCTAATATAAATTCAAATACATGTCTGCACAATTAAACACATACATACATTCAAATACAATTATAGAATACTTTAAAATATATTGTAATATTATAGACTTACATTAAAGTAAACAATTTTAATTTTACTGACAATTTTTTTTTTTTGTTTATTCAAATTTAAGCCATTGCTATATTTAATTCTTAAATAATAAATTAATATTAAAAAATTAACTAATTAATTTCAGTTATATATAACAATTTGTTGTGTTGGGAATAATGTAAAGGCAATGAGATTAATATTATCATCTTTATCAGCAATAAATATCAAAGAATCACATCCAATAGTAAGCAAGTTTGATATAATGATATTTAAAGAGTGATATTTGATGCTTGTGATTAACCAATAATCTGTAGACTATTAATGTCAGCCTCATTTATTGCAGAGTAGTGTTTATAAATCATGTTAGTGGATAAACATCATATTTTGTGTATAACTGGATTTAATCATCATGTTATAAAAGTTTTGAATACAGTGTTGAAAATGCTTAAATATGTTGGTAATATTAACCATGATGATAATAATAATTATTTAGATATAAAACACAAACTACAGAGAGACACGTACTTTATTATGATTGTTTGATAATATACTTAATTGCTATAATTGTAGCTGACAAGATGAATAGTTAACAGAATGACTCCAATGCTAGTTTCAAATTTTCAATTCAATATCTGTGATTGATTAGTAATAAAAAACTATATTGTTTTTGCTTAAACAAAATAATTCAAAGGCAATATCTAGGGATTTAGTGTTTGCCTGAAGGTTTGTGATGATGGTATTTTAACTGTATTTATATGCTGAACTATTTTTATCATCTAATATTAAATATTCTATGTCTTTAGAAAAATTTAACTTTATTTAAATTTTCCAATTACATTCAACTGTCAGTAATGACACACAGGTTAGTAAATTTATAATGTTTTGAGTGGTATTATTCTCCTTTCTTCTTCAGGCATTGCTGGTCTGACCAGTGGCAATACTAGCATGGGAATTGAACCTGGGCCTTGATACCACCACTTATAGTGTTGTAAAAATAAAATTGTCTTTCTTGAAGAAACTAACAGAAAGTTAACTAAAGAAACTTTGATTTTAATGTGATAAGATTATCAGTTGTCATTCAACATAAATGTTAATAAACTATGGGATTATGAAAATACGTACTAATAATATATTATAAAAAATGCAAATAAAATATCTAGATCTTTGAATTTATAATAAATATCCTAGCTCCTCACTGACGAGATCCATAGCTCGAAACCGGTCTGGGGACCATCATAGATAAAGGCTTCAGGTACTTTCTTTTGTAGCATTTATCATTAAAAAATAAATAAATAAGCTTATTTAGAGCTATTAGCAGACTCTTTATATATTACATATTGGTAATACAAGCTATATAATAAGTCATGTGACTAATTTTTACTAATAAATAATAAAGCAACTACTTTTATAATTTAATTTTCAAATTAAATTCTTTGTTTTTTACTTTCTATTTTCTATATAAGTCGTTTGCAAGGTTGAGTGACAAGCAAGCATCAGAACGATTAGGTTAAGCAGTGGAGAATTAGTGTTGAGAGTGACAGATTCAGTAATTAAAAATTTCTGAATCAATTTCCAGATGAAACAAAAACCTTATGCTAGTCAAATAAAGCTATTCTGATTATGACTGTTTTTACCAATACAACGTAATTAATATCTATACTGTATTCTTACTTTTTAGGAAAAACATTTGTTATTTAGAATTTTTTCTAAGTAGTGATGTCAAACAATCAATTTTTTATAGAAATATTTAAGATACAGAACCAAATAAAATTGTAAAGCAATAATATAAAAAGTAAAACATTAAAAATAAAAGCTAAAAAAATATTTAAAAGTACATCTAATCAATGTCAATAACAATCTACAAGTTAAAATACTAATCAATAACAAATACAATATTAAAAATAATAAATTTTCACATTCTCTAAATACAAAGTACTACACATTATTAAATATCAATAAGCTCTAAGCATTTATGGATTGATATCATTTAATAATTTGGGTTTATCTTGAAATAATTTCTAATTCATGATTTCAGTGAGTAACTTTTCATCAAATAAGTACATGTAATATTTTTTCATTAAAACATTTTATAAACAGTTATAGTGATAACAAACACAAAAATACATTCCAAAAATAAAAACATAAGACAATTAGCAATTACCTTATCATCGGATGACTCAATGATCAAATCAGATGTCTTCTTATCTCTCACTTTCCTGATCTTAAATTGAAAGAGAAACTCTCTAATTGGTTTAGAATTGAAGTAGTGAAAGTAAAAGATAGTTTCAATTAATTGAAAAATTAAATATTGTACGTTCCTTTGAAAATTCTGATTTAAACTAAATGAAATATATAGATTACATATAGAAGCTACAGCAAGAACAGTTTACACTTTACATTTGTTGTAAAGAATCTAATAATTAAATGTGATAGATAATAAGTCTTATTATAAAAACATGTGAATATGAATTATATATGATTATTTTAAATCTACATATATACAATACATCTCTTTCCTAATATAGAGTACAAATGAAAATATTTATTCTTTACACAAGGATATATTTATAAACTAATATTCAAAATATATTTCAAGAAATTTATACTATTAACAAACTAAGACTTGAATACACTAATTTTTATAGTAATTTTGAAGACAATATTTCAAAAAATAAATACATGATATAATATTGCAACATAAAAATTTAAAAAAGAGGATAGTGAATAGGGATTTTCCAAACAATAAATATAGATATATATATAGCCTAGGAAAACCATTATTTTAATAAAAGGATAATCTATTATTTATTTTTTTTATTTTCATACTTGTTGTTTCCAAAATACTTACACAAATATACATGCACATATATTAAAGTCTAAAAATAAAATTTGCATACAATTCAATTTTTTCCCTAAAATTATTCAAAAATAGAACATATTTAGTCAAAATTAAATCAAAAACATAAACCTTCAACTTAATAAAAATCTTTAGCCTAAAATTTTATAATTCTCAAAATAAAGGTTAAAATCAGATTTATCCATTTAAGAAAAATTAAATATAGCATATCATTAAAATAAAAAGTTTCCTTAATTAATGTATAAAACAAAAGATTAATAACTGGGGAAGGAGGATGGGTGGTGGTAGTTTTTCAAAAGTCTATTCTGCTTTCTGGAAGCTATTTAGAAATTCCCCAAAAGTGACTCATTTAGAAGTAAATATCTATTATATAAAAAACCAAGAATCACAGAACATCAATACCAACTAAACAATCCATGTATAATTAATTGACTTGTGTAAAGACTATTGACCAATGTCAAAATAAACATTACTTAAAAAGTATTATTAAGTAATAGTAATAATTCTTAATAAGTTCAAAATTTATCAATAAAGTAAATTAATGCATTTTCCTCTTATTTAAAATTCTAACAGTTTAAAAACATTAAAATAAAGTTAATAGTTAGAAAGTAAATGCTTAAGATAAGTACAACATTGCAAATTTTTCCGATTACAAATTTGAAACAAATTATATTAGCAATTTAAATTTTAAACTTATACCAGTTATCTGAATCAACATTATCCCTTCTGCACTCCAAAAAAAAAAAAAAATATCTACTCTTAGTGAATAAATTATTATGTTGAGTCATTAATCCTGCTAATTAATATATTTTTTCTTAATATATTTATTCAAAAATACATTTACTATGAAAGCGCTTAGCTATAAATGATTTTTAATTTAAAGGAAGTTTCACTGGTTGATATGTAATTAATATATTTATATTTATTATATAATAATTAACAAAAATTATCTAGGTTTTTAAAAAATTTGAGGCATGTTTATTAAGCCGAACATTTTAATTTTTAATAAATTTGAATTCATAATATAAAATTTTTATATAAAAATAAAGTTTTTTTCTTTTTATCTTAGAGGAAAAAAAAGGGGGTTTTTTTTTGTTGCTTATTTTTATAATTTAGTAAAAAAAGTACATGCTTTCTGAAATGATTATAAGATACTTAAAACATTTTATCATATTATTTGAAACTTCTTATTTCCATTAGTAGAATTTAAATATTTTCTAAACATTAAAAGTAAAAAAAAATCTATAATGAAAGAAAAACTAGAAAAAAAAAAAAATCTTCAATATGTTATGTTTAAGCAGAGAAATCTATCTTCATACTTTTATATATAACTTGTGGATTTTGAATCCATTTAAATTTTATAGGAAAAATTACAAATTTTAAGTATACTTTCCTATATTTGCTATGAATGAAATGAATAATTACAATATTGACATTATCCAGATACTATATGTGGTTAAACACTAATTTCATGATATGTATCATGTATAAAGGCATTAACTTATTCCATATAGCATATTCTTATGATTATATACATCGTATAAATAGTTAATGTAGCAAGATACTATCTAAATAGAACACTTTTTGCATCTCTAGAACTTGAGTTTACAATAGATGGTATTACAGTAACAGTGGGGGGGAATGCTTTTGTTTATGGTCTAGTAAGATGAAAGAGTCAAATGATATGTTGGTATTAAGGGACTATCTATGAAGCAAAATGTGATTATTAATACATATATGAAGAATTCATTGTGTAGAAATTAGTGCTTTCAAGTATTACATAAAAAAAATTTTCAGGTAATCACCCCATAGCCAACTCAGCTACCCATCCATTACTGGGCACTAAATGGATTTCTAACTATGTTTACTAGAAAGCAAAACAATTATAAAAAACTCATTAAAACCTTCACCAACATGATGATTACTGCCTTCATCTTCACTTTGTATCTTTAAGGGAATGAATGATATATCTTTGCTTTATAATGAGGTATTTAAAGAATATTTTATCTTTATATGTATATAATTTATAAAATATAATATTACATATAAGAAATATATCCAAAATATATATATATAAACACATATTTAAACATATGTAATTATAAAGCAGTTAATCAAACTGCAAATAAATAAGTAAATGATTAAGTACCCAAATATTAAAGTATAGAAAAATACTTGTTAAAAATACCATGACATTATGTATATTTTAATCTCTAATTGAAGACGCATTCAGGCACTCCTAATAATATTATATTAGTCCCATTTCATACTAAATAATAGATAAATTAGAAAACTACAATTTTATTCAAGGATGAAAAAATAAATCTAAACCTTGAAAACTGCATATATATATACTATAATTTATAAATAGTATGACTAAGGATATATATATATAAAAAAGAGAGAAAAAGCATTAAGATACAAATTCCAATGTGCTTCCCCTACATTATATAAGTTAAACAATGACTATTTCATCATTGTGATATAACTATTTCAATTAAATTATTTACATACAGAGGGCAGTTATTTCACGTTTAATGAATGAAAATAAAATATGTATCCTTTATTGTCATAACATAAAATCACTGCAAGTATTTAATTAAAGGATGCATAATATTTGGAAAAACTGTTAATTTCTATTTGCAGTACATTAGTCATATGAAATGGATGAAAAAAAACTTCCTAAAAAAATATTTTAAGATATATTCAAAATTTTTTTTTGAGAAAGGCAGATCTCATTTATATTATAAAAATTATTTCAAAGTCAGTTTAAAACAGTGAAATATCAATAGCTTAACTCAGAGTATAAAGCTGAAAGTAGAATATAATGATGAAAAATTACAATTACTTAAGATATCAAAGTTCTGGAAAAAAAAGTTTTCTGCAAAAAAAAAAATCAAAACATATCATTAGACACTGTCAAATGAATATAGCACTGTAATAAGTCATAAAATGGACTAAAGGTCCAACATATTATGATGCATTGTTATTCACAAATCCATTTATGTTATTATCATAAAACTCAACTTTAATTTTTTCTTCTTTCTTATCTCTCTGCTCCTTTTTTTAGAGTTATGACCAAACTCATGCTAATAATGACACTAAAAATTAATTACAAATAGACATTAAACTTTAGTTCTTTTTCTAAATAGTGAAAAAAAGATTTATTTTGCAATTGCCAAAATAAAAATTTAACGGCAACAAAATGTCACATGATCTTACTTTTTGAAAAAACTACAAACAACTGAAATCCCAAGTTTGAAATAAAATACACATCAGAACAATTTGTCATAATTACAAATGATTCTTTGCATAGTACTAATGTTTACAGGGAAATCACATATTAAATTATTTAGGAAATTGAGCAATCATCATCATCATCAATCATAACCACTGCAGGATGAAGGTCTCTCCAAGTTCAAACCATCTTCTCCAATCTTTAGCTTCTCTTCTCCACATCATCCCTGCACACTTTCTTATTTCATTCCTCCATCTGGGTCTTTTACAATCTCTTGGAATCCAGTTTAAGATTTCAATTGTCCAGCCCAACTCCACTTCAGTCTTTTAATTTTTTCAATGAGGTCAATAACACCTGTTTGTTCTCTTACCCATATATTGCATTTTCGATCTCTTCTTGTTACTTCTAACATGCATCTTTCCATACTTCTTTGAGTGATCTGAAGTCTCTGTATTGCTCTTCTATATACTAAGTCTGAGATCCATAAGTAAGAACTGGTAAAACACATTTATTAAAAACCTTTCTTTTCAAACTCATAGGCATATTTCCTTTTAGTATCAAGTTATTTCTACCAAAAGCACTCCAACAAAATTTAATTCTATGATTAATTTCATCCATTATGTTTCCAAAAATTTAATAAATAAATGAAAGTCAAAGTTATTAAAAATGCAATGCTTTTAATCTTTATGTTCAGATGGTGTCATTTCAATATAAATTATAATAACTGTTAAAATTATTAAAAGTAGCAAGAAAACCAGTGCAGGAACTTTTAATCATAAAAAGGTAGTTACATAAGGTGAAGATAACTTCTATCATATTAGCACTATATTTTCAACATCATGTAGTACAGAAATGAAAACAGATAACATGACAGTTTATTGTTGTTGTTTTCTATCAATAGAATTCCATAAGAAGTATACGGTAAATGTTGATATCAATGTCAAAAACACATATGAAGAAATAATGAATACAAATTTAAAACAAGACAGATTTTAGAGTACGTGATTAGCTGAAGCAATAATTTTCAAAAATGGTGAAAAGTGCCAAAATCGACAGAGACAATTGGATATATTAAAAATAGAAAAATAAAATCTTCTAAAATCAGTTATAGTTAAAAACTAATGCTTACTAAAAGAGATCAACAAGTATTATAAATGATTGTAGCCAAAATATATAATCAAAACTTTATAGCAGAACAAATAATTGCAGATATCAGTTGACTTAATACTTTAGTATCTATCAAACCAATCTGGTACAAACTTCTGCAGAACATTTTGGGCAAACTACTATTTCAAAGACACTGTTTTCTAATGCAAATGCTACAGTGGAAAAAAAAAAAAATAGCTATGTTCTAAATAGTGAATAAATGGAAGCACACCATATAGTAAAAAAAATTACCATTTTCAATTTTGCACTCATTGAAAGATTTATCATTAGCTATCATTAAAAAAAGTATTTTAACCAGACTACCTTCTTTTATCTATGAAACATGGTGAAATAACTATCATGATTTGGCAGCCATTACTCTGCATTACTGCAATATAGCTGCAGATTATTTTAACAATTAAAAGAATATGTTAATCTTATATATAGTGCGATTATTCTTTTCAGACACAATGACATCTTTCAAGATGATAATTCTCTGATTAAACAGACTAAACATTCCATATCTTATGACTATCCTATAAATAATTTAAAAATAATTTATCATCTTCTGTGATGACATTTTTGAACAATGAATGAGAACTAAATATTTTCTAATAATATCTTTCAGAGAAGTTGAGGTTTTTCTTTATGAAGAATGACTTAATATTCCTCTAGATAGTGTTTAGATATCACATAATTCCACTCTATATAAAATACACATTAATAAAGATATCCAGGTGTTACATTATTTTATTCAATTACTATTTATATATGAATGTTCTATTTTTCACCAAACACAAAATTTCACGTATTCATATTTTTAAAAATAGCAAAGATTAAATAACCTATTTATACTTTGCAATTTTAAGTGAGTGAAAATCAATTGTTAATAACATTAAATTAACAGTATTAATATATTTTATACAATATAAACAATGTTAATACTCAAATTAGCTACTTAATATTTATAATAAACATTATTTCAGTAATATGTTTTCTTTTAGAAATATTTAATTAATCAATGAGAAGAAAGAATTCTGAACAATTAAAAAATATAATTACATCAGTAAATACGTTATATGATTTATATATAAATAATAAAGCTACTAAAGTTTATTGCAATGCTTTAAACTAACCATAGACAATTTGTGAGGCACAACTTCAGCACAAAGTTTGAAATAAAGTCGTCTATCTTTATATACTAACTGTTCAGTATTATTATTTTAGTATCATATAATTTTTGTGCAAAATGGATATTAACGTAAACATAAGTACTTTGCCTGAAGAGAAATTAAGTTACTAGGCAATAAAATTCTACAGATACGTTCAAGCATTAAACAACATATGATAATAATAATAGTTCACCTCTGCTTATCATTTTTAATATAATTTATTTTAATATTGTATATTAAATTTAAAGCTATATGTGATAAAACTTAATCAACATTTATTTATTTAAAAAAAAAAAACTTTATATATATATAACTAATTTTGCAATTAATAGTTATGGTACTGTTCTATTAGTTTGTGTCAGTCGCTTGATGGCACTATTTATATGCAAAAGCACATAAATATGCCATTTATGCAGCCGCTGCCTTCTAGGCCTATATATCTATGCACAAAAGCACAGAAAGAGGCCGTTTAAATGCAGGAGCTGGCACCGATAGCGTTATTTCTATGCTATAAAGCACAGAAAGATACAGCTTATCGGCAGCTGGCCTGCTTTAGTGTTACATACTTTATCCCAATGCTTACAGTTCAAAGTTCACTACAGTTTTGTGTGAGGGTGTCTGGACTTCAGCCTGCCATAACTCTTCAAATATGCATGTCAAAGGAATTAGCTTACAAGTCATCTGATCTACTATTACCCTCTAACAATTGTCAACCCATCGCCAAGCAAGATTTCTACCAGCTCATGCAAAAAGTCATGTTTGTGCGAGAACACGTCCATGACAAATAAAATGGCTGACTTGAAAACAGACAGTTTGAAATTGGACCAACTGCCATCCACAGAAGCTGCCGTACATGGGGAATTAATTAATTCTACTCTAATAGAATCTTTGCAATAAGGTACGTCAATTGATAAAGTTTTAATTCTTGTGGATGTGAAAAGGCATACTATCTGCCCTCCATTGCAGGACTAAGATGAAATTTTTGGCCATTTGTAGTTAAAGCTTTTTAAATTTTTTGTAGTGTAAAATTGTTCTCGGCTAAATTAGAGGAATTGATTAAGGAAATCAAGCCTTTGGAATAAAATGTATGACTGTAAAATTTCTCATAGTTCTATTCAGAGATCAAAAGAAATTGTCCAAAGAATAAATTTAGTAATCTTAAAAAACAAAACAAAACAATAAATACTTTTCCTTTTCAAAAATGACTCAAAAAAGTAAAAGACAGTTCAGTAATTAAAGCATTATCAGCATTTTTTCCCCACCCGATGTAGTTAATTATTTTTCAAGCAATCCTAGTAGACTTTGTAAAGTTTGTGGGGAGGGGGGGGATGATGGTTTTTCCAGACAGCGCTGGCGTACATGGGGAATTTTACTATAATAGAATATTTGCAATAACATATGTTTACATAAAATTGTTTCAGTAAATTTATTAAGGAAATAAATTAATTACGTTAACTCGTAGGATTATTATTCTTTCACAAATAATGAGGTGGGCTCAGTAACATTATATTTATGTGTTTTTGCATAGCGTCAATGCCATCAAACAGCTGACACAATCTAATAGAACAGTACCATAGTTATATTTTCCATTATGAATGAGTGCTATTAGCACATTATTTAACTAAGATACAAAATAAATAAATTCTGAATTGTGAACTATGAGAATGCAATATTATTTTATATCTTAGTTAAATAATAAGCTTAAAAAAGATGCTTAAATGCACTCATTCATAATATAAATGAAAAAATTATTAAAAATAAGTGTTTAATTGGATTACAAGGAGAGGACAACTAACACATTGAACAAAAAATATTTACAATAAGCAAAGTTTCTAAATAGACAATTTATTTCCATATATTTATATAAGAAATAGGGCAGGTATAGGAAATGTGTTACAGTTATATAATTATGGGGTGGGGGTGAGAAAAGAGAATAGATAAGTTAGTTAGAAAAAAATAAGTAAAATTATAGGAAAAAAAAAAAATTATGTAAGAATAAAAATTATATAAAATGTGAAGAATGTATGATAACCCTAAAGAGAACTTATTTAAGTTATTTAAAGCAAGAGAAGGAGCTTTATATATTCAGAGAAAGAAAGCAAATATAGAATATAAATTTGGACTTTAAATATAGCTTATGGAGCTATAGAAGAATATTGAATATTTATTTTGGAGTACAGAATGTTGAAAGAGAGTCAGGATAATAGGAATGAAAGAGATAGAAATTTTATGATTTTTTTGCTTAGAACTTTATAATAAAACTGGAGAATATGAGAATAGAATAATAGAACTAACAAAACAATTTTTATTAAAATGGATTTTAAAAAAAAAGATTGGGATTGAAAAAATGATTAAATAATAAAAAGTAAAAAGTAGATGAGTTATGTGCTGTATAATAATTTTAAAGAGAAGGAATGTATAATTGGGTTAATAGATTTTTAGTATGTGATCTATAAAAGGAAAATTTTGACTTAATTTAAAAAGAAGCCATTTTACAGCAATCATATCACTCTATATCAATATAATATATAATATTATACATAATAAAATAAAACTGCAGTTAACTTTATAAAATTTACTGTACATATGTTATATTTTTCAATAAATAATATACCATAACCAACATATTCCACACATCTGTCGCCCTCCAATATCATATAATAATGAGAATGACAGATATGTTATAAGCTGGCTAATACTTCTTTATATAATTATTATTGGCATGGTAAATTTTATAAAGATAATTCCAATTTCATTTTACATCTATATATATGTATGTATGTATAAAATTAAATGTAATATAAATAAATGTGGCTGTTTTCTCAGAAACTATAAAAAAATAGCATTTAGATCTACTATAATCCCTGTTTAAAATATTAAACTAGTGGTGCACATTTATTTAAGTATTTTCTATATATGGTGATTGATGATTTCAATTTGTGTCACCAATCTGAATTGGTTGTTGTTTAGTTACTATTGTAGATGAAGCTTTAACTAGATTATTACATGAAAAACTTTCCATTATATTTCAATATATTGAAACATTTTGCCCGTCTGACTAGGTCTGTTACACATAAAATGTGTGAGTTAATCAAGTTATGGAAAAAGAAGAAAGTTTCATTCCTATTTCTAAAAACATAACTATATTTCCTGATCAACTCTACCTAGTAATTGTTATGATTTACGCTATTGACGGAATCAGCTTTTATTTCTTTTATAAGGGCGCCAGGATTCATATAAGAATCCGCTGAAATCCGTCGCATCACGTCTTGAAAATTAAAAAGAAAAATGCTTTTAAAAGAATCAGAATCATATTTTATCATAACTAGAGTTATTTTCTAAATACTATTATTATTCCTGGAGCTTAGTCAACACATATTGGCAAAGGTAAATTATATTTTCAAATCTTACTAAACTAATATTAATAAATTTAATAATAATCATCAATAACATACAAGGAAAAGTTGGTATTAGAAATAAATATTTTATTCTAACTAATGTTTAAAGAAATTACTAATTAATTAAAACTGGAGAGAACACATGCACGTTAATCCATACATGAATCAATTAATAAAAAACAGTTTCACAATTACAGTTCACTTCCAAATTTCTTCTAGAAAGTTCCTTAAAACGAATGTCTCTTGAATAAGAAAATTAATGTCTCTATCGGGATTATTTTAAGCATATTTTTAAGAATTGTTTGCAAATGCTTAATTTTGTCACAATCAGGAATAGTTAATCTTAACTTACCGGTAAGTTTGTAAAGATTTATGAGATCCTGAGCTTATAATTGGTCTCTCCTGCTGGCATCTGGTCTGTTCCATAGCTGAAGCAAGAAGCTCCCTTGTGATGACCTTCGCTGCAAAAGACGGTAACAACAAGGCTTCATTTCCATTCTTGCATGACAACTTCATTCAGCAAACGAATAGTGTTCCTGTGCAAATGCATTTCACGACAACGGGTCACTCTCATGGAAACTTCCACTCTAAGAACACATAACCAGCAAATAAATGAAAGACCCAGATCGAAGTTGTCCTCTTCTTTTTATACCTCGATCCAGTTTTGAAACTTCTGCGCATGTTATTATTATCATGGCGCTTAGGTTTATAATCTTGTACATTCTTTATCAAATTTACATTACAAAGTCTTTATTTTTTTAGCATAATTCTGCCATCTTTAATTACCTAAAAAGATTTTTCTAATTGTAATCTTTTTACTTTTGGAATTCTTTGAATTTATCTGGATCAGTAATCTGCATGTCATTTACTCTTTCCAATTTTAACTTTTATTTTTAATTAGATAAAAAAAAATAGGGATGAAAATTTTAACTTTCATTGTATGTTTAAAAAAAAATTATACTAATCAAAAAAAAATCTAAATTTACTTTTTTTAGCTTTTACCAAATGCCAATATATTTGTACCATATATAAATAAATGGTACAGTATATATATATATATTACTATTATTTCATTTGATGGTTATTTCCTATTATTATACTAATATTATACATTTATATATTATTACTATATATAAATAAAGCTACCTTTAACTAACATTAGATATATAAAAAATTATATTAGCAAAATACCCCAGAAAATGATTTATACTTTATTACTAGATGCTTCCATTTTAACTAGATAAAAAAATTTAAAATATGCACACTTATAAAATATAAAAATTATTTTTATGATAATGCTTTCAGTAGTCTGACTAACATATATCAATAAAACAAAACCAAAAAGTGCATGTTTTCTATACTTCAATAATATTTAATTTAAGACTTAATACTGATTCATTTCAACAAGTAGAACCAAAAAAACAAGGTTAAAGTAAATGCAGAGATCTATTCATAAGTATAAGAGATAAGTAGTGCTTTAACTTTGAATAGTAAGAAAAACAATAATGGTTAATCAGAGATAAATCTTACTTGTAAAATTAGTGACATCTCAATAAAAAATAATATTATTAATAGTCTAAATATATCTTTTGATTTAACAAGTCAGACTGCTATTTCAGAAGATTCCTGTTAAAAATGGGGAGCTTTATAAAGTTGTTCACTGAAGATAAATAATTAATTTTAATAATCTTAGAGCTTATTCAAAAAATTAATTCATGAAACAGCAGCCTGGTAAAAGTAATATTCTTACCTTTTTACGAATGTCTTCATCATTAGCACCCAGAGAAGCAAAAGCAAGAAAAGCCGCCTGTTTCATTTCGGAAATCACTAAGCCATCTTCTAACTTAAAAATTATACGAAAAACAAAACCACTGTTAACATTTATTCTTTCAATTAAAAAAAAATACAAATCAACATTTTTTATTTATTAAATTAATCTTATATTTTCAAATTAATAATTTTAATTAATGTAAGTCTTAAATTAAAAATTACTAAACAAAATATTCCATTAAAATACTTATATTTTGTCAATAATATATATATATATTAAAACCAAAAATGCATAACAATAAACTGGAAATAATAGTAAATTATTTACTCCTTAATAACTTCAAATAAACCAGTCAAATTATTTATAACTTAAACATACAAATCACTGTATAATATAAAAAGAACCAACCAATCAACTCTTGAAGGGCATGCTTGCTTCAAAGAATAAACACCCATCAATGGTTACCTTTAAATATAGCAATCATATTATCTTATAAAGACCAAATGAAAGACAAATCAGATTCTAAAGATGAAGTAATCATGGCTTACAGCGGTTGAAATAACTCAAGATTATAACACTTTACACAGACAACAGTAACTTGATTTATTGATTTAAAATTATTAAGAAATAAGTAATTTAATATATTGCACTTTACCCATCTCTGGCAAAATCAAATATTACAAACTCCTTAAAATGCATAAGTTTAGAATGGGGAATTCAAGTTAATATTTCCAAATAAAATTTAAAAAAAAAAAGTTAAAATTAATGTATTAAAAAAAACTCTCTTAATTGATTTATATACATCTGTCTATATAATTTCAATTTATATGTGAATAATTAGACAATGAGCATGAAATATTAATGTATCAAAAAAAAAAATTGAAAAGTTTATAAAACTTTGCATAATTTTAATATTTTAAGCTAAATTATAAAATAAAAATAAAATAGAAATTATATATTTTATAAACCTAATTAATGATTTAATTAACAGAACAATCTATTTTTTTTAAAAAAAAAAGAAAGAGAGAGAACTGAAAAGAAACAACTAATTAAATTGTTTCTGATAAGATTTAATTCCAGGTAAATTTAATCTGAATCTAATTAAACATAATCAATAGAACAAAGAAAATGACAAATAAAGCTTAAAAGATAAGGAGAAACAAGCCAAGCTGGGATGTGAAGATTTGCACTGATAATAACAATAGAAAAAATTAATATAAGTGATAGAAAGAAAAAATATATTTATTCATCGCCTGTAAAGAGCTTAGGACAAACATTACCAGCAGTAAATTCAGTTTTGGCTGCATAATAGCTCTAACTTACTTCAGATTGATGTTATAGTATTTTTTAGTACTGACATTTCAACTAATCAGCTAGAATGTTTATCTTCCTTAAAGAGTAAAGTATAAGCATGGACTGCTAAGTGCAACCCAGTGATGGCACCTGATGATGTACAAGACAGAACTCACTGGGTAGCTTTTCTGCTTCAGAACATCGCCAAAAGAAAGCTCTAACATAGTGACAGTTTGAAATGCAACCACCAGCCTTTTAATATGCTTTCCTAGTTAGCCTCTTGTATACAACTGACAAGTTGAAGAAAACCCTGAGTTCACTCTTCAAATAAACCATCACAAACATTGTAAGATTTCTGATCATGAGATCATCCACCAGTAATACGAAATTATTGACTTGCACGTACACACATAGAAAGCCTTAATAAAATAATGAATTAACATGTATTTCTTAACCATGGGTAGTTTTTTTTTGTAAATTATTTTTTTTACTTCTTCATCTTGAATATTTTAATATACGATAAAATATAGATATACATTGACTAGATGTGTATATTTATAATTGTTTAATTTTTAGTCTTTGACATTTTAATATGATACTCAGTAAATTTATTATTCTATTTAATTTTTTTTTTTTTTTATGAAATCAATTGAAAATATGTAAATAAATGATATTTTATTTAACTTATTTTGTGGTAGTGCCTCATTTTCTCAGTAATCTCATTTCACATGTTTTAAGCAATTATGTTCTGAGCTAAAAAATGTAGGATTGTTATCAAAAAAATTCCAATGATGCCAGAGGACATAATTAATATTCGTTCTAGGATCTTTCTTAAGAGAAAGTGTCATCTGATTACAGGTAACCAGGTTTAAACCTGGTAATATATATGTATATGCAATAAGACTCTCTGAAATAGAATTTGTACTATGATCAGAAAATATAACCAGTATGCATTATATAAATTTTACAATATTTACATAAGGGATATAAGGTTTGACTATCATCAACAAATTCGATTTTATTAGTTTATAGTTATACTGACAAACTTTTTTTTTTTTTTTAAGAAAAATGCATATATATATATATACTAGAAGCATTGTTTGAGTGTGCAGAGATTAATTGTTGGTCAGTTAAAGCATGAAATAATCATATTATTAAATCTTTAATCACTGCAGTAGTTCAAATAACTCAAGATTATAACACCTTAAATAGTCATTAATAATGCTTTATTTATTTAAAATTAAGAAATAATTTAATATATATATATATATGATAAAGTACCTCCCCCCCATTGCAAAAAGGAATTTGCTGTTAACTGAACAGAGATTCTTTGATTCCTCTTGGAAGCTAATGCTCATCCTGTATATGATTATTCATATAGTATACAAACATAAATGAGCAACTCACCAACATGCATTAGCCAGCGTAGTGAGTTTATTGGCTTTTTACCTCTAAGTTTAAGATTGATAAACATATCTTTCTTCTCAATTGCCTGACAGCTCTTAACTGAAATCAGTTTTCTTGAAGGCAGAGTTAATGTATGTGTGAATGAAATTTTTTTGTTTAATAGATATTTTTCAATCATGACAGACAAAAATAAATCATGGCCCTTATTCCCAGGAAGGTGGAAAGTCAACAGCCAAGGCAGCAGCTTGTGGCTGAAGGTGCTAAGAATATCCTGATTGCTGACCACGCTGCTATTTGATAATGATCTTTTATTTAGGTACTTAGAATTACAAATCACTTTCAAGTTAAGAAAGATTGCAAGAATTGGAAGAACTATTTAATATTAAATAGAATTGGACTTTGTGAAATTAGAAGAAAAGGTTACAAGACAATTAATTTAAAATGTGGACTACAAAAGCACAAACACTGAAAGTACAAGTAAAGTAGGATTTATTGTAAATAAAAAATGGAAGAACATTGTGGAAATTGATGATGTATCGGACAGAGTGGCAAGGTTAGTTATTCAACTTAATAGTAGATATCAAATGCAGATAATTCAGGTTTATGCCCCAAAAAGTTCTCATTATTATGAAGAAGTAGAAAATTTTTATATGGATGTCCAAAAACTTTTGATAAGACCAAACAATATTTGAAAATTATCATGGGAGACTTTAATGCTAGAATTGGAAAATAATTAAAGTTGAATGTTCTGTAGGTGACAGATGACACAGATTTGTGGAGTTTGTAGAAAAAAAAAAATCTTTATATTGTGAATTCTTTTCTTGCAAAAAATGTTAAATGGAAATGGACATGGAAGTATCCAAATGAGTACTGCAGAATTAGATTACATTTTGACTAACAGGAAATATGTATTTCAAGATTATAATGTTCATAATAAATTCAACATAGGAAGTGATCATCGATTAGTGAGATGTAAGATACATATTAATGCAAATCTAGAAAGACAAAAATTATTAAGATAAACAATATTCATAGTTGGTATTTCTAATCTTCAGAAACATTCCAATGAATTTAAATTAAAACTTACAAATCATTTTCAAATATTAACAGATTTTGAACATGATTCAGATTTGAATAAAATCAAGAGAAAGATACACCTTTAAAACTGCAACAAAAATAGCTAGTACAAAAAGATAGCAACTGACCAATAAAATTTCTACTGAGACAAAACAATTTATGAAGAAAAGAAGGAATATGAAAATATATAAAAATAATGCATTAAGAAGGATTAAATATCTCGAATTTTGTAAAATGGTAAGTTGATAATGATATAAGAAAGTATAATTGTGAACTAATAAAGAAAGTTACAAAAAAAAAAAATAGGTCTCAAAAGTATAAAACAACATTTTGGTATTGATAGGAAAATTATTTCTGTAATAATAAAAAAAGATGAAACTATTACTAAAAAAAGAGATGACATCATGAAATGTACATAAGAGTTCTATCAAGAATAATATAGCAATGAAGAACAAAGAAAAGCACTTCCTACAACTACTATATCTTCTGAATTGCCCAAGATTTTAAATGAAGAAGTGAGATATGCAATTACATTTTTGAAAAAAGGGAAAGCTCCAGGTAATAATGGAAATAATAATCAATATCTTAAAAGAAACAGGTGAAGAAATAAGAAAACATTTTGGCAAAGTTATATACCAAATGTCTAAATGATAAAAATGTACCAGATAATTGAAAGAACATAGTATCAATATTAATATTTAAAAAATGTGATAAAAAAGATATTAGAAATTACAGACCTATCAGTCTTTCATCAGTTTTATACAAAATTTTTACCAAAATAATTACACCTTCCTTGCAACGAACTTTGGATTTTAACCAACCAAAAAACAAGGTGGATTTAAGTGATTTTAGTACAGTGGACTATATCCAAATATTGAGAGAAATTATAGAACGGACCAATGAATATGAGTTGCCATTATGCTTTGGATTTGTAGACTTTGAAAAGGCATTTCATTTTATAAGCATTTCTATAATGATTAAAGCATTCGGTCATCAAAGAGTAGACCCAGCCTATTGTCATATTTGGAAGACTATTTATAAAAATGCAACAGTAACAGTTATATTACATAATGATACTAAAAAGATTAACATTGAGAAGGGTGTGTGACAGGGTGACTCCATATCTGCAAAACTTTGTGAATTTTGTAAATTAAAATGGAAAACTAAGGGAATAAAAGTAAATGGAGATTAAACCACTAAACATCACATGATCACTATTCCCTTACTGTTTATAAACAAGGCACAACCCTCCATACAGTAGTGCCACCCTGTGCCAACCAGAGTAATCAATGGATGCCAGAAGGCTTGTGCATAAAATCCCTATCTAATGCCTACTCATCCAATATCCCCAGATTAATTTCTGGCTTGTGGCCTTCATCAGTGAGGAGCTTTGGATCTGAGAGCACTGCATCTAGATCTTAGGATCCAATGCAACCCTCCAGCAACCACCTTTTATCTCCACTTAACTATAAAACTATGAGAATGAAATTGAAAACACAAAAATATTTTCAATCTAAGCTCAATAGCTTATATAGTCATATGGGTCTGAACTCAGTTCAACACCCATACCTTTTGGTGTCTTTGGCTCTTTAACAACCATAGCCACCACTATCCTATTAGGCAGGTTTGGTGTTAACAATTATGTGCTAGTATAAGAGATGGTGATCATGTGTTCCTTACTGTTATTAAAACAGGCAAAACTGGAGATATTGGACTTTTAGGCATTAGATTGGGATTTTATGCACAAGCCTTCTGGCATCCATTGATTACTCTGGTTGGCACTGAGTGGCACTACTGTATGGAGAGTTTTGCCTGTTTTAAATGGAGATTATTTAAATCATCTAGATTTTTCAGATGATATAGTTGTTTTCGCAAAGAAGTTTTAGAACTTCAGGAAATGTTGTAGGAGTTATTAGATGAAAGTAAAAAGGTAGGATTAAAAGTAAATAGTAAAAAACTAAAATAATGTTCAATGAATTTTCTCAAAATAAGGAAATAAAAATTGACAATGATGAGTTAGAAGTTAACAATTACAAATATCTTGGTCATATTAAATGAAAACATAATGAATGAAATTAATCATAGAAATAAACTTGGTTGGAGTGATTTTGGTAGAAATAATATTAAAAGGAAATATGCCAATATGTTTGAAAAGGCAAGTTTTTAACAAATGGGTGTTACCTGTTCTTACTTACGGATCTGAGACTTGGACACTTAACAAGAAAGCAATACAAAGACTTCAGACTACTCAAAGACATATGGAAATATTCATATTAGAAGAAACAACAAGAGATTAAAAACTAAATACATGGATGAGAAAAGAAACAGGTAGTACTGACATCAATGAAAGAATTAAGAGATTAAAATGGAGTTGGGATGGACATATTGCTAGAAGAGATGACTGGATTCAAATAGATTGTAAAAGACTTACAAAAAAACTACATGTGAGATGGATGAATGAAATAAGAAAGTGTATTAGTGAGACATTGGGAAGAAAGGCCAGAGATTGGAGAAGATGGACTGAACTTGGAGAGACCTTTATCCTGCAATGGATCGATAATGATTGAAAATGATGATGATGACTTTTTTTTCTCATTAAAAAAAACCATAAACTAAATTTATAGATACTCAAAATAAATAAAGAATTTCAGTTAAATAATTTTTATCAGTCATTCGCAGACTAGAGATTATTCGCTAAAGAATTTCAGTATTTTAAAAATATACATTTTTGGTATTTGCAAAATTAAACATATTTGATTGGTGCCAAGCAATAAATAAACTGTTCAAATGGTTTCTGTTATTTAGTATAAAAAAAAAAAAAATTAGTTTTTTCATTTCGGATATCAGAAAGTAAAAGCAAAGAAAATAACAATGCCAGATGAGAAGTTATTTATTTATTAGTTGTCAATTAGACATGTGTCAAATATTAAGAAATCATTAAAAAATTATAAAATAAATAATTAAACTGGGATAGTTTTATCCATTATTTGATGCAAAATATTGAACACATTTAATGCATCAATACTCTTTATGAATATGCTGACAAGTGCAAGACAAATAATCTTTAAATAGTAGTATCTCTAGTGTCTCATGCAAAAAACAGTAAAGGAGAAGACAACAAAACTTTACAATCCGTTTTCTTTGTTTTTATCTATTAGCTAAGAATAGCTAGAAGAGCCTTTTGATATAGTGGATAATGCTTTATAAACCTATAATCTGAAATTCAAATTCAGAAGTTGAAATTTAAGATATTTTTTCAGATCCCACAAACTTAAGAATCTCTCTTTTTTTTTTTTTTTAGTAATCAAAGCTATTCAACAGATGATGAGTAACTAGATATCTAACACTCTCTCTCTCTTTCTATATATATCAAAAGGCTTTACATTTATTAGAAATTATTAATTCTATAACAATATATTACTTTTCTCTAAAGAATACTGGCATATCAATTGAAATAATATATAAGTTTAACATATGAGTTGTTTATTTATCTAGCGTTATGGTTTTTTTAATTCGTAACAATGCATAGATGTAAACATTTAAGGAATATTCTCCTTTCTAAACACAAGATAAGTTTTTTGAAAAGATAAGATGAATCCATCTTAATTTTTTAATCTAAGTATATATGTATAGGCAAATCTTAAGCATTTAGAAATGAGAGCATGAGGATTTACAAATTTAAAAAACAGTGCGGTAGATAAATAACTCGTTATATATATTTAATATTACATCTAATAGTGATGTGCAGAAAACTGTAAAAATTTTGCAAATATCAATTATTAAGATATAATAGCGAATGAAATTAAAAGTGATTAAGATCTTCGTGCTCTCATTTCTAAATGCTTAAGATTTGCCTATACATATACGCTCAGACTAAAAATTTAAGGTAATTTATCTTACCTTTTCAAGACTTCATCTTGCATTTAGAAAGGAGAATATTCCTTAAAGGTTTAAATTTATACAGCACATGTAGAGGGGTGATTTCCTAATGATTGTTACAAGTTTAATATAAATATTTTTTTTCTTTTACATTTAAACTAAGATTAATTATTTACTAATTTGCATGTTTTTTAAGAAATTTATGTTTATTTTCATATAAATATAAAAACTAACTTTGGATCCAGAATTTAACATACATATGTATAACAAAATGATAAACATTAATAAATTTTAAATATGTTTTTTCTTTCTTTTTAAATTTCACTGAATTTGTTATGAGCTTTCTTCAAAATGTAAAATCTTTGACGGCATCAGCCATTATTTATAGCAAAATAAAATAACACATGTATATAAAATTGTAGTAATAAGGTCATAAACAATTTAGAGTTCCAATAGATTGGAGAAGCACAGTGCTATAATATTATATTGATGTGTAATTTAGTTCAACCATTTTAAATGGTTAAAATTTATTTTATCAATGGATATGCAAGATTCACCCATTTATTGTTTGGTTTGGTGACAGAGGTGAGAGGAATATAAATGTTTAGCTTGTTTAAAGTGCAAAAAGGTTCACCACAGTTGTATATATTTGCAAGGAGATGCAGATAAAGTAATGTATTTATGCATGTAGAGTGAATGTATTATTTCTTATTTGCAAATGACTCATAAAAAAAATAAAAGTAAATTATGAGCTCAGCATACATAGGAGGGCAATAAAACACAATCTGTGATGGTCATATAATATTATAATCCTATATTTTATTAATGCATTATCATTTTTCTGATTAACCAGATTAATCTGGATCCTTTACTCTCTATCTAATCATAGTTGCACATCATTTAATGATCAATATTGGCTAGTTACGTGAAATGGCTATAGACCAAGTATCTGGAGAAAAAAAAAGTGAATTCAATTTTGATCTGAAAATTTTTTTTGAATGTTTGCCTTAGTGCATTAAACTTCAAATATTAAACATATTGCGAAATACATTAATTTATTACCCAGAAGAATATTCACATATATATTTGATTTATATTTATAACTTAATTATTATGCAATTAATGCATTACAGAGATGTATCATCGCTAGCTATGAAATAAGCCAAATTCTGAATTAAAACCTATGACAATACAAGACTCCCATAAACAGTTTTAAAAGAAACTCCTTCATTAGCTGTACCAAATCCTAACCATCATTGCAAATAAATTGTATAGGCTTCAATCTTATTTATATTAATCTGCCTGTATTGTTAGCATTTTCAATTAAGAATTTGGCTAATATAAAAATTTATTATCCTTATTTTCTGGGCAGCTAATATAGGGTGATTGAAAGTTTTCATTCATAATAATAATAACAATAATGGCAACAGCAATAATAGTATATATAAATATTAATTAATTAAACACCACTTAAATATGTAATATAATAATAGCATTATTTTATTTAAGTTCTCTATAGAAATTTTCGTCTTATATACAATGTTTGATGAAAAATCAATTAACTTCTTATGGGACATATGTTTCTGTCAATCAAACCTGACCTTATCAGTTGCTCAGAAAAGCAGTAGAGACTATATCAAATACATTAACTCAATTTCTATTTAAATAGACTCACAATGCTCAATTAGATATTAAAGTTTTTATGTGAATTTATATATATATAAAATTACTTTAAAAACATATACGCAGAAATATATCTTTAATTTTCAATCAAGATCTTTTTTTTTTAATACACCCCCCCCCCTCTTCATTTCTTATATTCTAATTAGTATTTCTGGAAATATAATACCTTATGGACATATATCTGATTGCCCCGTTTAATTGTTGCTGGTTCAGGATTATGCTCATATTTCAAAAATTCAGATAGAGTGCTGATGAGATGATCAGAAAAGCTAGCAATGCGCTGCAGCTGGCTGTCGACTTCTGTGAGATAAGCTAGGGTTTCAGCAGCATCAACACGATCTTCAATTGCTTGATCTTTCTTGCACATCCGAACTAATACTGGCAGTGTCTATATTAAATAAATAAAAAAGATGTTTTTTTTTTTTTAAAAAACAAACTGTATAATACTTTAAATTTGCTTCTATTACTGCCATTTGCTTTATTAGATATCTGATCGGTTTATATATACTGTATATATAAAAATTTCTACATATGCAGAAATGTATTTGTGTGCAGGATTATTCTTAATAATAATACCAGTGAATTTAATAAATTTCTATATGGTATCTTGCACACTTTCATGTCTTATATTTCAAATCCTACTATATAAACTATAGATGATGGCATTGAGAAACCATACAAACTGGACTATGTTTTCTGAAACTGATTTTATGATTATACCCTTCTGTTCATTGGACACTATCATATGCTGACAAGATAATGTTCACAATGATATAAACCTAATACTGTGTTGATATAAATCCTTTCAATTTGAAATGCATTACTAGTTAAAAATATAATAAACAACAAAAAAAATCAGCAGAGGATGAAGAGACCAATAAGAAATAACCCTGACAGCTACAAATAATACAATTATATATTTCCCAATACAGTGTTATTATTGTGGCATAAATTTGAAAAAGCTGCTTATACTAAAAAAGTTTATACTGAAATCAATCTCAATATCTTCTAAATCAAATTGTTGGGTTTTCTGTTTACTTAACAATTAGCAATTCTTTGAATCTCTTGCATCTACAATAAGACTATAGCATTTTTTTCACCAAATAAGATATAATGTACGATAAAAAATTAGAAATTACAGAACTATTAATCTTCTATCAGTTCTATATAAAATCTTGACCAAGATAATTACAACTCATCTACAACAAATTTTGAATTCTAATTCAATCAAATGAACAAGCTGAATTTTAAAAAGATTTTAACTCAGGGATATCAGATCTAAGTATTGAAAGAAGTTATAGAAAGGACCAATGAATACCAATCACCATTATGCTTTGGATTTGTAGATTATGAAAAGGCATTTGATTCTATAAGCATTTCTATGATGGTAAAGCATTGAGTCATCAAGATATAGATTCAAGATATTGTCATATTCTGAAAAATATTTATCAAAATGCAATAGTAATGATTAGATTATATGGTGGCATTAAGAAGATTAACATACCATATCTCCAAAAATTTTATAAATTAAAATGGTAAGCGAAAGGAATAAAAATACCTGGGAATTATTTAAATTAAGCCATCTAAATTTTCTAGATGAAGTGATTATTTTTTCAAATAATGTTTCCAGAGCTTCAGGAAAATTTGAAAGAATTATTAGACAAAAGCAAGAAAGTATGACTAATAAATGCTAAAGATTAAATTCAAATAATTTCTCAGAAAAAAAAATAAAGATTGATTATAGCGAATTAGAAGGAAGTTAAAAATTATAACTAATAGATGGAAACTTAATATGATGAAATTAATCACAGAATTAAATTTGAATGGAATGATTTTGCTAGAAATAACCTAGTATTAGGAATATGCCTATGTATTTGAAAAGAAGTTTTTAACATATGTGATTTATTAATTCTTATTTATGGATCTGACATTTGAATACTAAATAGGACAGCAATACAGAGATTTTAAATTACTCAGCAAAGTAAGACAAAAACTGTGTTATAAATAATAATGAGATCAAAAACGAAATACATGGGTGAAAAAAAAACGCACAAATGATATCATAGAAAAAAAAGGCATATGGCTTTATTGTTTGGAAGTTCATAAAAAAGTTTGAATACCAGACCTGTGAGTACCAGAATCACTCCTGGAACCTCCTCTTTACCAGTTGAATGCTCTACCAACTGCCCACCTGCACAGGGTTTATCATAGAAAGAAATAAGACTAAAATGGAGTTGGTTGGACATATTGCTAGGAGAGATGATAAAAGATGACAGCTAAAGTTTTAAACTGAATCCCAAGAAATCATAAAAACCTAAGAAAACACTACATGTAAAATGGATAGATGAAATAAGGAAATTTGTGTTATATGGAAAAGAGGAACTGGATTAAACTGGGAGAAATCTTCATTCTGCAGTGAATCAATTATCATTGAAAACGATGAAAAAAAATAATGCTATAAAATTTTTGTAGAAAATTTTAAGATATTCCATCCCTAATGCAATCAATAAAAAATGAGAAATCTTGAAATGATTACATGTAGACTTTCGTAAGATTCATTGACATAAAAATTTATCTCTGATGGGTCTTCTTGCTAAAAATTACCAGTAATTTAATAATAATGAATTAAATCTTTTGTCAAATAAAAAACAATTTATGAGGCAGACAATTTATTAATCATAACAATTTCAAACTTTAACGTTTTAATATTTATTACCTTTGCCAAGATTTTATATCTTGTTCTTGAAAGTATTCTGCAAAGTTTAAAATGAAATGTTTAATTAAAAACCTATCAAAACTAAATATTTCAACCTTAGGATTTTTATTATTTAGTTCACAAACATTTTCCCAATGGTTCTCGTAGATAGACATACAATTTGTATAAACAAAGTGCCGAAATATAATGTAAGACTTCAACTCAGTAGACCAGAGCATTGTTTTAGCTGCACTAATATCATTTTCTAATATTTTAAAACAGATTGTAACATTATTATAGATTAATGCAATATGATTTTAAAATTATGAATCCAGAATGTACTTTATGCAAGATAAAGAGGTTATGTGCTGAGAATTCAAATTTATTGTTTGTTTCATATGTAATCAAATAGCATAATTCAGATATAGGCTAGCCAGCTGATTACTACTACTATCAATCAAAGATTTAATATAATGTATATTAAAAACTTAATGAATTAAGTCACGGCTATCCGACATTAAGTAATCCAAAGACTACATTTAAAAAAGAAAAATTGTCTAGGGGCAGCATTCAAAATAATAAATACAATCCATATATTAAATTATTGGAGAGACCTACCATTAGTTACAGATGAACTATAACTGAACAGACTAATTGTGCACATGGCTACCATGATTGCTCAAAGAATAGATGTTGGATCAAAATAATGCAAAATAGTTTCTTATATTTGAAAAATATTATGAGTATATATAGATAAAGTAAAGTAAAAACATCAGATAATATCAACATCAACATTATTGATTAGTGATAAAATTAAAATATCTAATAAGCATTTGATTTAAATTATTTTATTTTTTCATTTGAAAAAATCAAAACTTCTACAGGGGCCACACAAACCTTCACCACAGGCCACTTGCTGCAAATCTAAGATTTCAGTCAATTCTTACTTGTGCATGTAGACCAGACTACTTGGATTGGATGTTAGAATGATTCGCATTGGTTTTGTGAGAATTTAATTAAATTTTTATTGTGTGAGAAGATGGGTATTTTTGGCAATGATTACTGATTTCTCCAAACATGATTTTTGAATTGTTGAGGGCCAAACATAATCATATTTCTGTAAAATAATGGTATTTTTTACACGGATTAAGAAAAAAGTTAATTCTTAAATCAATAATCTGTGGGTAGAAACCTAAAGATGACATAAGTGAAAAGATCAACTTTTTCTGAATAGTAAAAAGTGATTAATTGATAAAAATAATTACTGATAAAGAATATATATGCAAATTATTATTATTTAAATGTAAAGTCTAAAAAGTTGAAAATGGATAAATTGGGAGACAAACAAATAATAATAAATAAAGAGAAAAGTTAGATGATACTTTATTTTTTAAATTAAAATGTATAATTAATGGAGCTTAGAATTTTATTTAAATTAATGAGACCATTTATTAGGTAATAATTGTTTTAATTTTATGCACATCAATTGTTTAGAAAGGAAAAACCTAACAATAAAATATATATAAACAAATAAGTTTTAATCATTTTTTAACTTTATAAATATCAACTGTTTAAAAATAAAATGCATAATACAAATATATATGTATAGACATAATCAGAGAAATTTGGGCCTATTTCTGGTTTTTCAAAAAGTCCACAGATAATAAAGTTTGGAAAATTCTACTTTAGAACTTAATATATAATATATTCTTACAGAAAAGCAATTACAATATGAATATATCTTTTAGATTAAAAAAATTGTTAAAGACCTACAAAGAAAACATATTTGAATGGATGGATGAGATAAACAAGTCGAAAATCTATAAACTGTAGAAACTAAATTAAATTTGGAGAGATCATCATCATTTCTGAAGTGAATTGATAATAGTTGAAGAATAATATTATTATTCACTATCATTTTGTTAACGATTTGGAAGAAAATAAATTTACTTTAATAATAGTGAATGAAAATATCTTTTTTTTAGCCTCAATTGTTATTTGATTTTTATTTTAAACATGACAATATTTAAAATGAAATTACAATTAAGACAAAAATAAATAATGAATATTATAACATTAAAAATGCTAATTAAAGTAACTACGTTGTAAAAATGAAATTTGACTTTTATTTTCAAATATAAAATGATTTATTATAAATATTTTAATGGGCTGAACAGACATTATCCCAATGGACTGAACAATGTGACTTCTTCAATAGGCAAACATAATAAAGCATTAAACCAAAGAAATTCAATTAATGCCTTAAATCAAGTGATTATACAGATATATCCAAAAAACAATTACAGCGACAGTTCTCACCAGCAAATAGAGAATATCTCTAATTCATCAAACCACAGCAATAATTATAATTGAATGAATACAGATTAGTTTCCAAACAGATGAACACAAGTGAAATGTGTAATCGGAGAACACAATGACATCTCTAATTGTATCACAATGAATTTTTCTTGATGCGGTTAATCAGCAGTTTCCCCAATATAACTATTTCATGAGAATTAATATTGTAATGAATATTTCCAATATAACAACTACAGTATTAAATTTTCATTCAACAAAATCTTCTTGGATTAAACAAACAGGGAATATAGAAACTTTATTCTTCAATATATCTAAAAAAAATTCAGTCTTTATTTTAGTCCTTCCAACAATAGATAATTTTCACAAACAGTTATTGGTTATCAATAAATATTTTATTGAGTAATAAATAATAATTAAAAATATATATTTGTTCCAACTTACTCTGAAAACAATTCGAGGGTCATCTGCACCAAGGGCACCTGCACGACTAATGTAAGTCAGACTAAAAATACAGAATCATTATTTAATTTATATCCAAGATATTTTAAAAATTGCTCTACGTTAAGGACTATATTTACCATTTAGCACATGCAATTTGCATCTGTGGGGTTTTATCTCTTGTCAATTGTTTTGCAATAGTGTCGATAACATTTTCACCATTATAAGAAGCTATATAAATTAATAAAAAAAAAATGGAACAATTAATATTTTTCTAAATGTATAAGTCAAATTATACACAATTAAATAAGACACATTTATAGCATTTATTATAATAAAGTTCAAAATGATTCATTAAACTATTTACTTTTTTGTTATATATTACACTATTGTAACTTTATAAAAATCAATTTAGATACAATTTTGTCAAGATTGTTTGCTAGCCTGATAGAGAAATTAATATAGAGACTTCATTCTTCATAATTCATTGGATCCTAAAAAGCAGTGTTAAAATTAAATGCCCACAGAATAAAGTTAATAACATTTAGGTATTACCTTAGCACAATTAGTACAGTATTTATTTTTATATGACGTCAATATTATACATACAGAATGTATTAATATTATACTGCACATATATTTAAAAATATAAAGATATGAATTAAATAAGCATATAAATTAAAGTTTATGTAAAAAAAAATTTACAATAACAAAAACAAATTATGAATTTAAAAACACAGTTATCTTTTATCCCCTCCCCACCCACCCATACACCCATAATTTTATAATTGTTAATTACATCTTCAAATTTAAAAGCACATGAACACAGTAAATCGTTTTCTTTTACAATGTAGAATGACTTTTTTATTAGATTTTAAATTAATTGTTAATAAAAGATTTGGCAATAATGTTCAGGATTTTTACTTTAAAAATTAAAAACCTAATTTCATCTTTTTTTTAGTATTCTACGCAGTCAAGTTGTTATTAAATCTTTTAACTTTTTAATTTAAAATGATAAATACTCTTTTTTTTTTTTCATTTTGTGATAGGTATTTAAAATCCCTAAGCAATCTGAAGTTTATTTCATATCATATTTGAAATGTTATAGTTTTAAATGTAATCTTTAGATTCAGTTGATTCCCATCTATTTTTTGCCATAGGTTCTGATAGCCTCAGATACAGAGTATTGTATTTTCACATGACATAAATAACTACATTTGTGTTCAATTTTAAGTTGTAATGATAGCTCTCTTCTTTAAGTTTCGAAGATTTGATGTTATAATTGCTAGAAAATACAATCTGATAACTTACATTTTAAAATTATTTGAGCGGTTTTTTTTTCTAAGCTTTCACATTGTGAAAGACTTTATTACATAATCTTCCAGTCAGAAATCTTCCATTCATGAAGCAGCTTTTGTCTTTTACTACATTGTTTTACAAATACCTAATTGCAAACATATGAAAATGATCACAAAATGAATTAAGATTTATATAATTATTATGGTTTACCATTATTATCCATCACAACAAAAATACTTTCAAGATTTATATTAAATAGGTTTTTACCAGTCATAAATTAGTAGTTTTAATAAAAATTAAAAAAGCATTGTAGATATGATTTTGTTCCTAGGCAAGTGCATGAAAAGTGTAATGAGCAATGACATGATACACATATTACTTTTACCAATTTGCCCAAAATATTTAATTCAATTAATCAGTGAGGCTTATGGTTATGTTTGAAATAGCTATTTGTTTATGTAAATTTATAACCATAGCAAATAAAATGAAGTATAGTGAGAATCGGAGGTATTTGAAATAAAAATAGTGTTAAAGAGGAATGTACCAACTACAATTTTATTTTGTACTTTTATAACAATGAGTTTGAATCATATGCTTATAAGTAGCTTTGTCAAGTAATCATTAAGATGCAGTAAATGTTTCATAACAAATTTTTAATTTGAATGTTTTAAAAGAAAAACAAACAACAAGAACTTCATTCTTCTGCTTTTAGATTTATAATTTGCTACTTCTTCTTTTCCTATGTATTGATTTCTATTATAACATATCATACCATTTATACCTTCTTAGACACTTTATCAATACTTTTATTTCTATTATTTGTATTACACTAACCGTTTCGACTGTCCTGCAGTCATCATCAGAGTTCTTGTTGTTTTGGTAATAGAATCAACAAGAACTCTGATGATGACTGCAGGACAGTCGAAACTGTTAGTGTAATACAAATAAAAGTATTGATAAAGTGTCTAAGAAGGTGTAAATGGTATGATAGATTTATAATTTGCTGATGATTACAGTGCCAATTCATAAGATGATTTGTTTTTTGAACGC
Source organism: Epiperipatus broadwayi (assembly GCA_028023455.1). Classification (NCBI taxonomy): domain Eukaryota; kingdom Metazoa; phylum Onychophora; class Udeonychophora; order Euonychophora; family Peripatidae; genus Epiperipatus; species Epiperipatus broadwayi. The sequence goes on from JAQFVV010006329.1 coordinate 3,421,555, forward strand.
AACGTATATATTTTTAATATTTAATAATCCAAACATTCAAATGTTTAAATAATCAGTAATAAAGAAAGAAACTTCAGCAACTTTTGACTTGGAAAATTACTAGCATAAGAATGTGAATTAACTTAGATATCCTAATAGATTTTTATTTGGATATAAAGGTGGACTCAGATGTTATAGAGCACTAGACTATAATGTGCTGTTTCTGCATTTAACAATTTAAAAGATAAGTATTTCATTATAGGAATAAATCAACTTCAAAAAATTACTTATACCCAAAGCTGTTATTTTGTCAAATGCATTCTGTGGAAGTAAAACATATGTTCCCTATGGATAGTGAAAATTCCTAGAAAAATTTTATTTAATGATGCATCATAATATTTTGAAAATATGATAACAAAATCATATTGCTAGATATGATAATAATAAATATCCAATTGTAAAAGAATATCTTAGTTGAATTGGAAAGGTAAAATATTTTATGGTTACTTTTAATTTTCATGGTAGAATAAGATCAGGTATTGTAAAAATAATTTAAAAACAATATAAAACATGCAATACTAATTGCTTTCATTGAAAAGATTTGTCAGAGGACAGAATAGAATGGAAAGTTATAATTAGCCATTGAAATCTTTAAAGAAAAAATATTTGTCATAGAAAAAAAAATAGTATTAAAATATGTTCAGAATTAATTGTAGATAAAGAAATTATTTTTTTATGCATCTCTTTCTCTCTTTCCCGGAGTTAGATTATCCATTATCATTTAGGATGGCTGCTAATAAACTATTCTTAAAAGATTTTTTTTTTTTATTTATGTTAAATGGTCTTTTAAAAAATCAGTAAGAAATTAATTCTTCCCACTGAATGAAAACACTGTAAAATATGTCTTCCTAATGATTATTTTAATTTGTGAACACATTTTTGGAAGCAATTGGGTACACAATTGGATGAGGGAATAAGGCTGTACATAAATCTGTAGGATATACGTGTGTGAAATGTACATTATGATTAAATATCTATAGACTAAATTGATATTTATATAATGGGCTGTGAATGAAGTTCAGAGATCTGACTAAGGGAAAAAAATATAAGAATTAGTAATATCAAAATTATTAATATTTAATTTAAAAATGATAAAATATGATACCATTTATAAGATCAAAAAATATCTCTTAAAACCTACTAACAAAAAATAAAATTTAAAAATAAAATAAAATTTAAAATTTAAAAAAAAAAATTCTCTAAATAATAAAAATTATAATAAATAGTAAGCATGGTAAATAATGAAAAGAATTACCAGCAACAAGAGCAGCTGAAACTTCCTCATTCTGGTGACACATAACAGCTAAGCATTTCAATGTTGGCATCAATATCTAATATAGAAACAAATTATTTACAAAATACAAATTTAATTTCAATGTATTTATTTATCTTAATATATATATACACACGCACATAAAATCATCTATAGATAAAAACAAAACCACAAAAAATGTTTATATGTGCATATCTGAAAATAGGGTGTAGGGAGTCACCAACAGTTAAAATGAGAAACCATTTATTTATTCACATTTTCCTTAATTTTTTTTTATTTTCCTAAAAATCTATTTGCTGTAGGTAAAAATAACATCAGAAAGTTTATAAAAATTAAAAAGTCCATGTGAATATAAATATATAGACTGAAAAAGATTAAGATGAAAAATTCAGGTCCAAAATATACATTATATAAGGAGAGAATATCAAAACAAAGATATAATAAGAAATAAGTGATGTTCAAAACATTCAGTTTATTATCACTTAAGAGATTTAACTTTTGAGCAAACAAATACAATATATATTATACAATGACTAAACTGATAAGGGCTTTATAATATAGTGGTAATGCATTTGTTTAAACAGAGACAAACTCTCCATACAGTAGTGCCACCCAGTGGAAGCCATAGTAATCAATGGACACAAGAAGATTTTGTGCATAAATTTCGTATTTAGTATCTACTCATCCAATATCTCCAGACAAGTTTCTAATTTGTGGCTTTCATCAGTGTGGAACCTTGGATCTGAGAACACTGTACTAAGATCTTAGGTTCCAATACAATCTTCTAGCAGTCACCTTTTATCTTTTTAATTCCCTATAAAGCTATGAATCCAAAATGTAAACACAATAATGTTTTCAATTCAAACTCATTCACTTGTATATTTATACAGATCTGAACCCAGTTGAGTATCTACACGTTTTGGTGTTTTTGGTTTTTTAATAACCATAGTCACTATCATTCCATGGGCACGAATGGTAATTAAACCAATAAGAATCCCATGATCATCATTTCCAATGCTTACCCAAGCTGTTAAAATAGTAACAAACTCCCCATACACTAAAAAGAAAAAAAATGGCTGCTGGAGGGTTGCATTAAATTCCAAGATCTAAGTGCATAGCCCTCAGATCCAAGGCTCTTCACTGATTAAAGCCACAAGCTAGAAACTAGTCTGGGAATATTGTTTAAGGAGAAGATACAGTACATCACATCACATCACTATTTTAACAACAAGTGTAAGCAAAGAAATGGGAGATCATTTGATGTTTAATGATTTAATACCATTCCTGCCTATGGAATGATGGTGACTATGGTTATTAAAAAACCAAAATGTATACATACTGAATTGGATTTAGATCTGTTTGAATATACGTGGATGACCTCGAATTGAAAACATTAGCGTTTTCATTTTGAACTCATAGCTTTCCTACTTAACTAAAAAGGTAAAAAGTGGATCTGCAGTGTTACATTAGATCATAAGATCTAGGTACAGTACTCTCAGATCCAAGATTCCTCAATGATGAAAGCCACAATCTAGAAACTAGTCTGGAGATATTGGATGAGTAGGCATTAATTATGGATTTTATGCACAAACCTTCTAACATCCATTGATTATTATTACTTGTGCTGGGTGGCACTACTGTATGGAGTTTATCACTGTTTTAACAGCTTGTGAAAGTATAGGAAATGGTGATCATGTGATGTTTAGCAGTTTAGTACATATGTTACTATGTTCACAACTTGGTTCAAATCTCAGCTTGATATTTTTTTTTCAGAATTCAATTAAGGTTAGAATTTATTTTAAATAAAAAGTAACAACATGTAAAAATAATTCAAAATATGAATCATGTAACTGATTAATTAAATAAGAAATGGAAAATGCTTTAAATTACAACATTAGCAAAAAGGAAGTTATGACAATGATAAAAAAAAAAAAAAGACAACATTAAAAAAATAAATCCAAACATAATAAAAAACTGATATCAAATATCCATAAGAGCAAATAAAAGTAAATAAAGAATTATACTTCAATTTCGAATTTATATTTAAAGTTATGTGAATAGAAAATCATTTATTTTTTTAAACATGTTATCAAGAAACAAATACGAATATTAGAAATTGAAAAAACAAATTATATTTAAAATTAAAAATAAAAGGTTTAACAAATTTATTACTCAACATATGCAAATAAAAAAAAGAATAAAGCAATAAAACAATGTACAGACTCACTATTACTGAGAAATAAAAAACTTCTCTGTAATAATGAATCTCTAAACATGCTTTTAAGTCCTGAAAAGTACTACAAAATATTATCATGTATTTTTGTAGGATCAAATATAGTGCAGAAGATAAATTGCTAAATTTAAAGCAAATGTTATTGCATGTTACCATTAGTAATATGGTACAGGGTCACCATTTTATACTAAGACCTGTTTATATTCTACTGGAAAAAATTGTATAAAATTTATAAATCTAAATATGTTTTGTCACTTCTCTTAAAAAAATGCTCAAATTCACTAAAAAAATATTAATGAAAGATAACAATTTCTCATTAACAGTTTCAAGAATGGCACAGGTTCAATAATATTTAAATCAGATGATTAGGAAAGAGATGAAAGATGAAAACCATTATCCAGCTAATATTCCATTATTCAATATTTTACCACATGAACTACATAAATTAAAGTATTATATTCTGGAAGGATACAAATAAATCCAGTTTTTAAAATATTCAAATAGTTTTCTGCTATGACAAGTCCATAAAGTAACTATTATAACAAAAAAAAATCAGCATTATATAACACCTCAAATCATGACAGTTCCGATATCATGTGTCATAAATTAAGGAAATTCATTCTTTTAAAATAGCCAAAATAAATGGTTGGAAAAAGTACAAGAAATAATCCACCTGACCATATGACACTCACCATCTAGAATATATAATTGTGAGAGCACAGCTTTTGAGTTATAACATTCACATAAAAATGTCTCCGTCCAAAAATAAAAATGAATTATTTTGGTAAATGTTAAGGATTCAGATATACCAATCACTGCAGTGATTTGTTTCACAATAGTTTTGTGTTTGTAATTTTCAATTTATCATAACATCCATCAGTGTCTTCAATAAAATAATTATTTCAAAGTACAGTTGTTTTTAGCAATTTTGTTTTTTATATCTAAATCAATTAATATCCTTGATACAGTTCAGCAAAATATTAAATATTAATAACAGTTACCTTCCCACTATAATTCTATCTATTGTAAGTTTCAATGGTAGAAGCAAAAATCAAAAACAGATCTAAAGATGGGGATTTGAATACAGTAAAGTATCTTGTAATCACTAATGATTCCAGTTTACAATAGATGGCGCTGGAGAGAAAAATTCTTCATTTAACATTAAATATCTCAACAGTTTTGGATAATAATGCTCCAACGAAAAAAATATCAACAATATAACCCATTTTGAAATCGTACAGATCTAACATCAGTAAATAAATAAATGTCAATTTTATGTCAGATACTCACATCTTAATAAAGATGTTATTAGTAAAAAAAAAAAAAACAATCACTGAGACTAGTATGTAAGTCCATTTCTGTGTATGATGCAATGTCAAAAATATATGCTAGCCAAATGATATTCCCATTAGTTCAACTTTGTATGTACACATATATAGGCACTTACTTCATTAACATTGAAATTAGATATTAAATAATGATAATTTTAAAGAAAGAAGATTTTTGTAATATGAACCAAAGGTTTTCACAAGTAAAAGATATTAACTTATATTTTGAATTCATCCAAATAGACATTTGCTTGTTGTTAATATTAATATTGTGCTGACATTTCAACAAGATCTCATCAATCATCTTTTGGGATAGCAAATGTCACTGAAGAATGTTGCAGTTGAAATGTAGGTATTAATGAAGAACAAATGTATATAGGAATGAATCTGAAATACAAATTCACACATACATAAGATACACACACACAAATATAAGTATGTGCATATATATATACATATTCAAAAGTTAAAAAAAACAAATGGCATTGAAAAATGTTAAATAAATAAAAAAAAACAATGAGAACGATGTGAACATATTAGTGATACACACATTCATTTGTTAGTATTATGCTTTATAATTTAAAATTTTAAGAAATCTTCAATACTTTACCTTATAAATATTGCATGACAATAAAGGGATTAATGCAGGAATAGCTCCACTATTAAATAATATGCTTTGATGTTCCGGAGTCTTAAAAATATATACATATTTATTTATTTTTTTAAGAAAAAAAAGATAAGGTGAAGGAAAATAAAGATTAAAAAAATGAAAATATTAAGAATTATGAGACAATAATATTAATAATTATATTGATAGTAATATTGCGAAACAGTTTACTACTAATATTGTTAATAGATAAACAGTAACTGAAATGAAACAAACTTGCATTAAAAAATTAAAAAAAAGTCAAAAAATGGAAAGCAGAATATTTTAATATATCTAATTTAAAATTGTAAACATCACTTAATTTTGTAGAACCAATTACAATTTGCAGTAAAGTAATCCTTCACATAAAATATATAATTAAAAATATATTAATTATACAAAAAAAAATCTAATATTTAAAGAAAATATAAGAACAGGTAATAACAATTGTACAAGGATAAATCAAAAATTATCCACACTATAGTTATATTAAAACTTCTGTTAGCTGCACTGTCTTTTCAGTACTTCTTTCTCCAGTCACTGCCATGCAGTTTGTGAACATGATGTCAGTTCAAATGTAACTGCAATGTAAAAAACAATGGCTGGAAGAACATTACGCAGTAATTCATTTTTTGTAGTCTGAGTACCAATATTTATCAATATGAAAAAAATGCTTTCTAATGAAAAAATGTGTATGAATGGATAAAAAAATGCAAGTAAGGTTGCACAAGTTAAGCCATGAAGAAGGAGCTGGACATTCAACCATGTTTATGACTGGACAACATTGAGCATGCAATGCGAATTGATTCTGTTGGACAGACGAATAAGGTTTAAAATGAGGAGTAAAAGATACACTGCTGAAATTTAAAAAATTTGCAAATACGGAAAAGCATACTTGGAAACTAATTTTCCAGATTAATAGTATTCAACACTGGTCTTAAGGCAATTTCATGGTTCTTGAGACTCGAGTGTTTTTTTTTTTAATTGCACTGTTGAAAATACTGATTTGCATAATAACAGATCATAAAATATAATAATAGTGAAAGATCATAAAGCCACCCATTCTTGATCAAATAACTGTTAGCACATAACAAAAATGCTTGCATGACAACATAGTTAGCTGACAATTCTCCAAGGATGCCATTTTTTTTTTTGTGGGAAAGATAGAATTCCCCTCCCTCAAATATAACAAATACTGATTTTAATATTAAAATTAAATTTAAAAAATATATTGCTAACTTTCCATTCAACAACTTTTCTGCAACAGTTGTAATTCTAATGATATAAAAGTAATGACTTGCTAGTAATATAATTTGTAGCAATTTCCAATAATAAATAAAAGTGACTTGAAATAAAGATATAATTTAAGAAATTGCAATATGTGTGTAATTTATAATGAACTGTAAAGCATTTATAATAAACTGTAAATATTTTATTAAAAACAAAAAAAGTAAGATATTTTTAAAAAATAAATTATAAATATATAATATGGAGGCAGGATACTATTAATTTGAAAACTTTTTTTCTGAGGATGCTTTTCCATATTTATAAATTTTCTAAATTTCAAAATACATCTTTTACTAATCATTTTAAACCTTCCAGTTATTTAAAGCATCCAAACTGTTAAAAAATTTAATAAATGTTAATTTTAGCTTTTATAGTTTTGTATAATAATAATACTACTTTCAGTATAGCACATAAATCTAATTCATTAATTACAATATAAAACTATACTAATTTTATATTGGTACAAAATGATTTATAATAAGACAATAAACACATCCTTTTGCTTTATCAAATGTGTTTAAGTAATAATAATACTGCAATATTTTAATTGTAAATTTAAGAAATATTACTACATCATATTTTATTTACAGCAATCAAAACAATAATTTACTGTAAATGATTAACATTCCTTCCATCAAAATGGTGATCATGTGATATTTATTGGCTTAATTCCTTCCTTCAGTGATTTCATTCTTCCTTTCATTTAGCAATTTAATAATATTTTTATAAAGCGCAGATGGTATTGAAAATTAAATTGAGAGAGTGCAAACTTCTCAAGCGCTTGTGACTATTAGTAACCAATCAGATCATAAGCACTGGGACGGAGAATTTAACAAGAAAAGAGTGGTTCCCACTCTCTTCTTTACTTGTCTTTATATATATCCAAGCCAGTCCAAAGTACTTATTTCTGAGAGCGTGAATCTTAAAAATCATCACACTTAATTGACTGCGCTTTATAAAAATATTATTTACATATATTGCTGCAAAGTTATAACATCAAAAAACTACTGCGTAGTAAATCGAAAGATTTCACGCTGTATGTTTATAATTTGAACTCAGTCAATTAAGTGTGATGATATTTAAGATTCATGCTCTCAGATATAAGTACTTTGGACTGGCTTGGATATATAGAAAGACAAGTAAAGAAGAGAGTGGGAACCACTCTTTTCTTGTTAAATTCTCTGTCCCAGTGCTTATGATCTGATTGGTTACTAATAGTCACAAGCGCTTGAGAAGTTTGCACTCTCAATTTAATTAGCAATTTAATGTAAAATTAAAAAAAAAAAATCAAGAAAACTTTGAAAAGCTTAGTTATTCTTTAAGCTAGCTTCTTCAGTAACCCTTCCCCAAGGATATAGCCTTTTTAAAAAGATTAATTACATCGCTAATCATGAATTAATGCAGCTATTGAACAAAAATAAAAACAATTAAATTCATTTACTGCAAGTTGGCTTCTTGATTTATAGTTACCTAATCTTTTTTTTTCTTTACTTTTGACTTTCAAATATGTGTATACATTAATTTATTTACTATACAATGGTTTTTTTTTTTTAAAACAGAAGGAATTTACACTCTAAACACATATGCTGTAATGTTTTTTATAATTGCGCAACAATGTCTTGTTGAGTACTGAGGATACTCTCAAATCAAAGGATGGAGATTTGAAAAGATAAGAGTAGCTATCTCATCTTTTGCACCTAAATTCAATTATATAGGCCAATCCAAAGCATCTTAGTTTGAGAGCATGAAGATGTTTCTCTATTCACTTTACATCCATTAATTTCTTTCTACATATTAACATTTGTGAAATTTTTCAATTTACATGTCAATTATTCCAAACTATTAGAAATTCATGTAATATTCAATTTTATTTATTAGCACAGACATCATATGTAATTTAAACAGAAGAGATTTGCACCCTAAACCCATAAGCTATTATAAGCTTGTGTTTAGAAAATAAATCTCTTCTGTTTAAATTACATATGATCTCTGTGCTAGTAAACAAAATTGGATATTATATATAATGTTTTGTTGGTGTTATATAATTTTCTACTGCTTGTTTTCCTATGTATTGATTTCTATTATAATATATTATACCATTTACACCTTTTTAGACACTTTATCAATACTTTTCTTTGTATTAAACTAACAGTTTCAACTGTCCTGCAGTCATCATCAGAGCTACAATATTCAAATATATAATTATACAATTAATACACTTAGCCACATATTGATATACATAATTAAATACACAATATAAACAAAAATAATTATACATTTTAAAGATCATATTAAAATGTATAATTATTTTTGTTTATATTGTATATTTAATTATGTATATCAATATGTGGATAAGTGTATTAATTGTATAATTACATATTTGAATATTGTAGCTCTGATGATGACTACAAGACAGTCAAAACTGTTAGTTTAATACAAATAAAAGTATTGATAAAGTGTCTAAAAAGGTGTAAATGGTATGATATATTTGTTGGTGTTGTTTTAATGAATGTGTTTAATGAATGTGTACTTTAATTAAATAAAAAAATGTTACTTGAGTAAATTGTAACTTGTAATAAAATAAAATTTAAACCATCAAATACCATAAGACCAGTATTTATTTATATACAGTAGCAATTCTTTTCATTCTATTCTAGATCCAAGTATTGTAAATTTAAGTAATCCATACATACTAGAAAATATGATTGTTAAATCCACATTCAATTCTATCCTATCCATATCGCCAGTCTAATTCCTAGTTTATGACCTTTATCATTGAAGAGGTTGGATCCAATGCATTTGGATCCTAAAATTAGTAATATACCTTTTTTTTTTTTCTTTACTTTTAACTTCAAATATGTGTATACATTAATTTATTTACTATACAATGTCAGATCTATATAAATTATGCAAGCAAGTTGGTTTGAATTCAAAACATTAATGTTTTAAATCTCAGATTAATAGCTTGACAGTAAAAAAAAAAAGAATTAAAGATGACTGCTGGATGAAAAGTTAGGAATCCAGATGCTTTAAATTCAAGCTCCTCACTGACAACCTATTCTGGAGAAGTGGTAGAATAGTATAAATGTGGATTTAATACTAACTATTATCTATTGACTTACTCGAGCTTACTCATAATAAAAGTTCCTGAAATATCCAAGTGATATGTTTTTCTATATATAAATAAAATTTTCAAATGTTTCTGCAATTCTCTAAGTCACAATCACTACTTTGAGATTCAAAATCTACATAATATTTAAAAAGGAATGCAGAATCTTGAATAATAATAATTTTTCTCATACTCAACAAAATCTATTTAGTTTAGGCAAATAGTAAAAAAATCAAATTTCTTAATTATTCTTGGAAAGTATTGTAAAAATATAGCAAAAAAAAAAAAAAAAAAGATTTTCTAATGTATCAGGCAATACATGGAACCAGAGATTCATATTTACTTATGCAATGTTCATAACTGAAAATCAGAAAGATGAGACAGTCTGATCCTTGATATAAAATTCTAGTGCATTATTAATGTCAGTATTTTTTTATATTTCAAAAATGACATTAAATGCAAGAACATTGGTGATATTTGTTTTTTAACTTTGTTTTCTGTAAAAAAAAAAAAAAAACTTTGTTATTGATTGAATTACTTCTAAAGATAAATATATATTGTAATGGGATTTGGCCTTGAATCACAAAGATTAGTGATGAGCATATCGAAGGGAACTTTACCAGTTTCTAAGCCTATTGCTGATAATATTAGCCAAGCAACAGTAATATTTCCCATTTATCACAATTCATTGATATAGATATGCTTCTATTAATATGCATATCAATTTAATTAAATATAAAGGAATATAGTCTAAGAAACCTGAACACTTTGGATACTTTTTTTATTTGTTGGGCTGGTATCATTAGCCAATATATATCACAGTAACCCAGGTTCAAACCTTCATTCATCAAGTCATAATCCCATCAGCACTTAGAAATAGCTTAGGACTTAAGAAACTTAGCCACAATATTGCACTACTTAACTACTTACTTTAAAACATCTTGTTGAATTGATGAAATATAAGAATGAGAATTAAATATAGGCTAAAGTTTGAAATTCATCAATATTTTATACATATAGTAGCAATACTATAAATGCATCAATACATTCCACTCAAATAATGAACTCTGCCAAATGTAGAGTACAACTATCGATAAGGCATTAAGATAACTTACTACAATGTAATGGCATTTAATAAATCCATTACCTATTTTATTAATATAAATTAAAATATTTCATTATTCTTATCCCTTTCTTTATATGCCTGATTGATATTTAATTATACACAGGTTGCAAAAAAAAATTATAATCGAATAAAATTACATAAGACATGTATAATATTACCCTTAACTGAATATAATTACACAGACAAATATATAATATATTTTTGGAATAAAATAAATTAGTATTAAATATAATAAACCAGCAACTAAATAAAAGTTAATTCATAAATATATGATATTGAAATATGTGACATATATAACAATAAAAATAATAAATATAACAGTAATTAACTATTACATACAGTCTTTCAATCCACAGAGGTTAGAATTCAAATAACATAATGGAAGCATCATCAACTCAAATCCCATAAATCGTTAATTTTAACATTTAGTAGCTTGTCTATTAATTATATTCATTTTATTTCTACTTATTAAAATTGCCTTCTTAATTTTCCTTTAATTATGATTTCTGTCTCCATGAAGAATCTTAACACTTTCAAGATCAAACTTAAATTTATACTTACATGTTCTTTCATGATTCAATCATTATTATTTTTACTTTTTACATGCTGTTATATTTATATAAGAAGAGAAGTTAATTTTTAGTTGAAATTAGAAAAAGAATTGTGCAATATAAATTGAAATCACTGGAAATGTAAAAATTGTAAAAGTAAAGTATTCCAGAAAAAAAGATAAATAATTAATTATAGAAAAAGACTACTTAAAGAAATAAAAACAAAAGAATAGTCGTTTGTGTAATAAAAAATAATTAATTACGGAATTTTGAAATGCTAAAGTCCTATTCGTTTAATTAACAAAATAATAACATACAGAAGAGCAAAAAAGAATAATGATAACTTCTCAATATTTTTCGAACATGAGAAGCAGGCAGGTCATGTGTTCGAACCCTGCAACCCCAAAATAGTGTGCTCCGAAGCCAATGATTGTAAAAGAAAGATCAAGGAGGCGTATTTTATTATCAATGATAACAACGCGATCAATAGACGTGACACGTGTTTTGCTATTACAAGAAAATGGACAAATTAATTTACATACGCATTTGCATACATTATTATTTAGTAATATTACAGCAATGGTTTATAACCTATTTTGGTCATGAATATGAGGGAAAAACCGCGAAAGTACTAGGCCTAGATTAATTTAATTTAATTGTTTTTGTTACTACTGACAGCTTCTTCTTCAGCATGTTAAAGCGCTTATATATACTAATAATGGTAAGAAAAAATGGGAATTAAAAAACAGGAAAGATTTTGTTTGTGATTAAATTAAAATACACTAAATAAATCTGTTAAGGCATGATTTAATTAATATGAAGATAAGAAAATATGCAGCAATATAAATAGGGAAAAATTTTGGCTATAACTATTCTGCATTTTCATTATCTTTCGTGGGAGATGTCTCTATCAATGAGAAGTTAGCTGAACAAGATAAGCAGTCAACAAGGAGTGTCTTATCCCAGACACCAATTACCTGAAGGTTAATGAGCTGGTTAGGATTAACATACAGATCACCCTGATCTTATTATTATTTTTTATATGCCTGAGAAGGCTCCCTGAGGAATTACTAACCAGAGGGTAATATGACTTTATTTTGTCAGTTAGACTTTTAATTAATATTGTGGACTGAAAAATTAGAACTATCTCTAGTAAATACATCTATATGTGTAGATGTGGTGAACAGAATTGACATAATGTTTCAGTTAATGTGGATTGCATAGTGGTATTATATATTTTGTCTGTTGAATAAGTAAATTTTCATTATATCAAATAGTTAAATTTATTTAATTCCCAGTTATCATATTTTGCTGTGATCTGTTACATTTTCTTGTTAGCAGATACATAGCAAAAGTTGGCGCAGTCAAAAAATCTGAATCTAGCTGCAGGGAATGAAGTGATAAGTTAGGAAAGAATATAGATGGTATAAGAGAGGTAATGCAGTGAAATGGCCACTATATATTATACAAATTGAAAATTGATTTGTACTTAATGTTATTAAAGAGAATAAATGGATAATAACGGCTCTGTTATGTTTGGCGGGACGTAAGGTTATTGATATTATAAATAAATATTTTGACCAACCAATAAATGAGTTAGTCATGTATGAAAACATGGTAAAAAAAATTGAATGATTATTTTAGTCCGAAATCATCTCATCACATAGCCAAATTAATGCTAAGAAATAGAAAGTAATATGAAGGAGACTATAAAGGAGTATAATATAACATTGAGAAAGTTGTCAAAAAACTGTAGTTACGGAGATTTTGTAGACCAAGTACTATTGGATCAGTTTCTATGAGGGATTGCAGATGACAGGCTCTAGAAAAATTTACTTACTGAAGTAGATTTGACATACAAAAGGGCAATTACAAAGGGAATAGCAAATGAGCCAGTAGTTAAACAGGCTCTTGCGTTCAGAAATAAAACAGAACAAGATTCAACAATGCCAGTGTATAAAGCAGAGAGAACACAGGAGAACAAAAAATGGGGAGTTGACAATGTTAAAAATATAGGAAAATTATTTGTTTTTGCTGTGGAGCAAAAGGACATGTGGTATGGTTTTGCAAATGAAAAAATGAGACGTGTTACAGATGTAAAGCTAGAGGACATCTAGCAAAAGCATGTACAAAAGCTGAAACTATACAGAAGTATTATGGTGCTGAAAATAAAAATCAGCAGAAAGAGAAATCGAATGGCATTCATACAATTAAAAATATGAAAGTAATAGTAAGTTCACGACAAAACTTGAAATATGGCGTACAGATATAGAAATGGAGATAGATAGTGGATCAGGGATCATGTTAATATCTAAAGAACTATGGAAAAAAAATAAGCATAAGAAAAAATAACGCAAAAATAAAAAAATACATTAAAAAGGCACAAGATGAAAGTGGGAATGAGAGAGAGATTAAGGGAATAGTAGAAGTACTGCTTAAATATAGAAACAAAGAGGTAAAACTTTCTTTATATATAATGAAATGGGATATTAGTCTCATTATAGGGCAGGAATGGTTTGAGGCAGTCGGAATCAATATTAGTATAGTTAAAAATATTATGATTGAACAAGAAATGATGAAAGAATTTCCTAAATTATTTGAAAATGAGTTAGGTTTGATCAGTACAATCCCGGCGGACATGGAATTAGTGGAGGTAAGTCCAATATGTAAATCTAGAGATTTTAGTTGAAAACGGAGTATTGGAGGTAAGTCAAATATGTAAATCTAGAGGTTTTAGTTGAAAATGGAGTATTTATTCCAGTACAGTTCTCAGACTGGACCATGCCTATAGTAGTTATAACAAAACCTAACAGACAAATCAGACTTTGTGGGAATTATAGTTACAGTGAATATGTTTTTAAATAAGGGCACATACTCGGTGCCAAATGTAAGAGAAGTGCTGACAGCATTAGCCAATGAATAAGTTTTTGCGAAGCTGAATTTAAATTTAGCAAACCATCAAATAGCAATGACAGAAAAAATGGCAGAAATATTAATACTAGTGATGCCTTTTGACCTGTTTAAATATAACAGATGGCAAGTTTTAGATCTTTTTTTTGTTTCACAATGAAAAATTATGTTGATACCAGTGTGATAAATTAAAAATTATTGAAATATTTGCCAAGGAGTTACTTGAAGTTGGTATAAGATTGAGCAGATTAACAATACTTTATGTCAATTTTAAAAAAGTTATAATGATTTAAAGAAGTTGAAGATTGATAATAAAAAATGGATATCTATTCCACATACTTCAACTGCTCAAGTAAAAATTTTTAAGGATATACATAAGGATGTGTTTAATGTTTCATTTTGTGATGCAAATAACAATAAGTTATTGAATAATTCTAAAAGTGTCATACCTGTCAAGCAAAAAAATAATGTTGTGTATCAAGTTTTTTGTGGATGTATGTTATCATATAAAGGTGAATCAAAGTGCAGTATTGAGAAAAAATTAAAAGACCATGAATTGTTATACAAATATGTAATAAGTAAAAATAATAATGATTTATTAGTCAAGCATTGTTAGCCGAGAGATCATCGCAGCTGCCTTGCAAGCAAGTAGTTGGTTGCAGATGGTTGTGGGTTCGCATCCCGGCCGATGCTATGACATATGGAAAAAAAAAATAATGATTTAATGACTTCTTCGGTTTTCTTGGATCATGAAAGGATATGTAAATATAAATTTAAATTTGATCTTGAAAGTGTTAAGATTCTTCATGAAGAGAGAAATCATAATAAAAGAAAAATTAAGGGGGCAAGTTTAATAAATAGAAATAAAATGACTATAATTAATACACAAGCTGCTAATGTTAAAATTCAGGATTCATGGAATTTGAGTTTATGACATTTGCTTCCGTTATGTTATTTTGTAATTTAACAGTAGTTGAGGAGGGTTAAGGAATTAACTGAAAGTACTTCTGCAGATTGAAAGACTGTATATAATATTTAATTATCATTATATTTATTATTTTTATTGTTATTACAATAGTTTTTAATTAACAGGCATTTTATTTGTATTGTATATATATATGAAATAGTCTTATCAACTTTCTGTATTAGTATAACTTTCCAATTTTCAAAATTGTTCCAAATTGTTTATACACGATTAAGCAGATGTTATTCTTAGTGCTTCTGATTTCAGGCTGACAATCTAATGGTTAAATCTATTTATCAATTACTTTTTTTCTCATTTCAGGGTTAAATCTATTTATCCATTTTTTTTTTTTTCTCATTTCAGGCTGGCAAACAAATAGTTAAATCTATTTATTTGTCCTTAATTTTCTTATTTCAGGCTGGCAAATGAATGATTAAGTTGATTTATTTATCTTCAGCTATCAAATAAACTTCATATGTTCTGTTCTTAAATCAATTATCACAGCCTTTTTATAGCTAATTGTCATCGCATTCAAAAAACATATCCAACACCTTAATTTGTTTCCCTCCAAAATCAGCTTACCTATTTTAAATCAATCTTTAATTACATGTTTCTTGAATAACAACTTTCTTTTAAGAAAATTTAAAATCAAAAAATGGAGAGGAAAAAAAACAGAAAAAAAATGTTTTTTTTTTTTTTTACAAATTTGAATTTATTTCACCTTTTGTTTAATTTTAAATTTTAATAATTTCAATTTATTTCTTATACAATGAGTAATATTCTAGTTTGTTTTATTTAATCTTTATTACAATTATAAAATATTTAAAAAGAGAGCAATACTGAACACTCAATTGCTACTACTAAAATTCATATACTCTCACTTTCCTAGCCTTTACATTATTATAATGACTTTCTTTTTAATATTTGCAGCTAACTGCAAAAGGTTATATAATATATATAAAGAGAGATCTATTATCATTTAGATCATGTAGAAATTTGTCCAGCAAATAATACTCCATTTTGAACCCACTCGGAATGCTCTTCTTCAATTCCATCCACATTGATTTATCCATTACCTACTGAGTACCTTGAAGTAATTTATGCATACCAGAGAGGATCAATATGTTTAAAAGTATTACTTTTGATGAAAATCATCTGGGCTACTGTGACTTATATATATATTATTAATTTAAACAGTGATTTATCTATCTGAATAAAAAATTAATTAGTTGACAACAAAATTTAAAACTTAGTTTATTCATTACACAATCTAAAATGCAAAACTACTTATACTTAATTAGGTAATAGTATGTATACTGAACCCTACCATTTGAACAACACCTAC
Organism: Epiperipatus broadwayi; assembly: GCA_028023455.1. Classification (NCBI taxonomy): domain Eukaryota; kingdom Metazoa; phylum Onychophora; class Udeonychophora; order Euonychophora; family Peripatidae; genus Epiperipatus; species Epiperipatus broadwayi. The sequence goes on from JAQFVV010006329.1 coordinate 3,438,366, forward strand.
TGTAGTGCCAGCCGTAAGTTAAGGCCGCTAAAACGGTATATTGATGTGCATTGTGTGAAAAACAACGCCATCAAGTGGAGGGGTTCAGTATACATACTATTACCCTTAATTATTAATATTTTATCTCTTCTATTATCCTTAATTATTAATATTCTATCTCTTCTAATAGTAGATCTAAATATGTTCACTTTTAGTCTTCTCTGTTTTACATGCTACATTGAAATTTCTTCTATTTTCAATATTAAGATTTCCAAATTCATTTGAAAAAACTTCTTATATTGCATTTCAATTCTTAATGTGTTATTTAATAACAATTAACTGAGATGGTGATCTAATTAAAATCTAAAATAGTGAATCTCTATTTAAGAAAGATTTCCTTTTGATTTAAATAACAACAGTTTTTACCACAAGCATACTTATTAACAAGAAATTAACTAATATATTAATTCCTAATCACAACGAATAATACAATTATTTATAAGTAACCTATTTTTATTTTTTTCTAAAACAAAAATTTTAAATCATTTATAATTCAATGCTGCAGTTTTAAAAATCCAAAATTAATCAGCAATATTATATGATATATGTATAATTTGCTTGTGATTCTTATTCCATAAATAATTATCCAAATATAAAGTCTTAAAATTAGGTAATTAATTAAAACTTCAGGTGAAAAAAATTTTTTTTTGTTAATTTAAATAAATTTTGCGCATGCTCAGTATTCTGCTAGCATGTTAACAACTACAAAAAAAATCATTAAAAGTATATATTTTATAAAATTTATATCATTTCAACTTTTAATATAATCTTCCATGCAAAATTTGACTTACCTTACAGGTGAAAGCAACAATATTCGAAATACATTCTTTTGTGCATGTAGAATATGATACAAGATTCATTAATTGGCACATAACTTGAGGATCCTTCAACAAAATAAGAGACATAATTTAGTAATATCAGCTTGAGCCATTAAAACATTTATTAATTAAAAAAAAAAAGTAATTATTAAAACAATAGTAAATATAATTATAAATATGATAGTTTAAATATAGCTAGAACAATCATTTTTAAAAATTTATTGAAATAGTTTTCTACTAAATTAATTAATTTTCCTAAAGAAAAACTATAAAACAGTATTGCTACATAATACTTTCTGTTGGTCATTTCAAGCAAAATTAACATACAAATTTTAAACAGCTTTATAAATATATACATTTACATTCATATACTTATGTGCAAGTATTACCCATAAATGTATAATCACCCATCTGATATTTAAAACTTTATGCACAAATACAATCCCACAAATATAATCTATATGAATAAACTAATAATCACACAATCATATATACTTAACAAATAAATTTATCTGCACATACATATTTACACAAACACATAAATACATTGAATATTACATACACAAAGCCAATTAACCATATGTGTAAAAATATACACTTACCCATATAAATTATTTATATACAAGCACATGCACATTTCATCTGTACATACAAATATAAATGCATATTACTAATCATTTACAAAAACATATGTATGCACACACAAACCAATACTTATACAGCTGTCATGTCTGATCCTGCCTTCAGAAGTGAACTATTCCAGATTCCTTACCTGATTGGCTAGCACCCAGTTGCTATCCAAAGGGAATAATCCTTCACTGGGGTTCATGCACCAAATCTGCATGTTTCCAGTAGGGTAGGGGATCTGCCATTAAATAGTCAGCCTTTTGGAAGCAAGGCAGAGAGCATTTACTTCGGTCAACCTGAATGACTGAACGTACTCTCCATTAAACCCTCTGCCGTTAGCAAGGGTAGTATCTTCTCATTATCGCGACGTCCACGCAGTGAGGCAATTCCACCTACAGATTGGAAACTGCTATATCCGAATTAGAGCCGACTCGAGGCAAGCTAAATATATAGCTGGAAGAGTCTTACCAGAGCTCACAAGACAAGCTAATCAATTAGCGGGAAGTGAGTTCCATACTCCGCATGACTATCTCAGCATTCGATTGTATCAACTGTATTTATTTGTTTGTTTAACTAACATGTGTATATTTTTTGTACTAATAAAATTTGTACATATTAATTGCTGAGTAGTATCTTCTCATTATCGTGACATCCATGCAGTGAGGCAAGTCCACCTAAAAACTGGAAACTGCTATATCCGAATTAGAGCCGACTTGAGGCAAGCTAAATACATAGCTGGAAGAGTCTTATCAGAGCTCACGAGGCAAGCTAATCAATTAGCTGGATGCAAGTTCCATACTCCGCATGACTATCTCAGCATTCGATTGTATCAACTGTATTTATTCGTTTGTTTAACTAACGTGTGTATATTTTTTGTACTAATAAAATTTTACATATTAATTGCCGAGTAGTTATTCTTTTTGTGTTTGTTGGTTTGGAACGAACCTGTAAGCCTACTCAAACACAACAGATTTAGCGCAGTCACAGAGAAATTTTTCCCTCATGGCTGGAGAAATTAGAGAATAAACTATGCCAGTTTCAACAGATTTGGCGCAGTCGGACAGAAATTTTTCCCTCATGGTTGGAAAAATTATAGAATAAACTACGCAAGTTTCAACAGATTTGGCGCAGTTAGACAAACAATTTCTCCCTCATGGCTGGAAAAATTATATTATAAAATACGCCAGTTTCAACAGATCTAAACGTATGAAATAAATACGCAAGTGCGTATTTGTTTTATTATTTTTCGTTTTGAAAAACATTTACATTCCCGTAATTTCATTACGATGATTTTTTTTTTAAAAAAAAACAACAACGTAAAACTGTTGAATAAAATTTACCGCAAACATAAAGGCGTGTCAATTTGAAGCTTCAACCAATCATGAGAGCTTCACTGGCAAGACAGTAGCAAAAGCTCGCTCTAGTGGTTTAAAAGCTTTGTTGAGTTACTTACAATAACGTAACTTCAAAACAAAAATAATTATGAGTGGTTACTCAGAAAATAAATACAAAAATCGATTTTAAATTACAACAGTAGTACAAAATAATTACGAGCAGTAATTCACATAAATAAATAAAGATGGCTAATGCAATCGGCTCTATGGAATTTTTTGATCCCGCTCAACCTGAGAGCTGGCCAAATTATAAAGTGTTTGATTTTTTACCTACAGGCTAACGAGATAAAAAAAGCCTGAGTTAAAGTTAGCCACACTAATGACCATAATAGGTCCGCAAACACATGATCTACTCAAGTCTAAATCTACGGCGGTAACCCCAGCTGAGCTGGATTTTGACAGAGTGTTGACAATTCTCACAGAGTATTTTTTCCTAAACCCTTGACAATAATGCAGAGATACCATTTTAATCTCAGCATTCAAGAATAGGGTGAAACAGCTAGAGAATTTGCAACATGAATCCGTATATTAGCTTTGAAGTGCGATTTCAAAGAATTCATGAATGAAGCACTTCATGATCGTTTTATTTGTGGCATAAACGATCACAATTTGAGGCTGAAAATGTTAGTGATTCCAGACCTAGATTTTGAGACAGCAGTAGTTCAGGCAGGACTAGCAAAGATAATAGCTAGCCAAGCTACCTCATTAAAAAGACTTACAAAGTATGAAGTGCAAAAAATTGAGCATAACACTGGGTCAGCTCAGAGAACTCAGCATTAAATAGCCAGTACCACAAAGCAACATGCACGTTTTGCAAGCAAGTCAGACATATAAAGGTAGCATGTTTGAAATTAAAAAGACAAACAGCCAAGTCTAAAATAGAAACACCTATTCCTAAAAACAGTAAAGGTATGTATAAGAAATATAAGCAAGTTGCCTGTATAAACCATACCAGAGATGACAAGTCTGGGTTTATACACACTGTCATAATTAATGATACACCAGTCAAGATGGAACTTGACACAGAGTCAGCAGTGTCTATAGTTTCAAGAAAGAGCTGGTCAATCATTAATAAAAAGAATAAATATAAACTGCACCCTTGCAGTAGGTAAATATCAGACTATCAAGGGAATAAAGTCAAACTGTTGGGTCAAACAACAGGAAAAATTACTATGCCTAACAAAACTATATACCTACCACTGATAGTGGCATTAGGTAACCATAATGATTAAATAGACCGTGACTGGTTCAGTCACTTAGGGTTCAAAGTGAACCCACTCACAACATTAACAACAATCTAATGACTCAGAAATCTTCAACAAAAAGCTGAAACCTGATGCCAAACTTCAACAAGAAGATAAAAACAAAAAACTCCAAATAGGAACAAAAGTACTATGTCATATGTACTATGAGTCCACAAGATGGATACCAGCAGTGGTGATGCAAATAAAGTCTCTACACTGTCACTGTGCAAACAGAAGATGGTCATCATCATCATCCCCACCACAACCAGCTAAGACTCAACCACATATCAGAAGCTAACAAGAGCAATGGTCAACGTGGGATGAGTATCTCAATCAGGAAAGCAAACAACCAGAAAATCTCAATCAGGAAAGCAAACAACCAGAAACAAGTTCATCAAGCGATGAAGATGAAGACAGGAAGGCAATCAACTGGAGAAATCAAGAAAACTGACATCATTCAGCACATCTCGATGACTATGTCCTCCAGAGCTAATTTTAGCCAGGGGGAGGAATGTCATCTGATCCTGCCTTCAGAAGTGGACTATTTCAGATTCCTTACCTGATTGGCTAGTACCCAGTTGCTACCCAAAGGAATTAAATCCTTCACTGGACTTCATACACCAAATCCGCATGTTTCCAATAAGGGAGAGGATCTGCCATTAAATAGTCAGCCTTTTGGAGGCAAGGCAGAGAGCAATTACTTCTGTCAACCTGAATGACTGAAAGTGCTCTCCATTAAACGCTCTGCCGTTAGCAAGGGTAGTGTCTTTCTCATTATCGTGATGTCCACCCAGTGAGGCAAGTCCACCTACGGATTGGAAACTGCTACATCCAAATTAGAGCCAACTCAAGGCAAGCTAAATACATAGCTGGCAGAGTCTTACCAGAGCTCATGAGGCAGGCTAATCAATTAGCTGGAAGCGAGTTCCATACTCAGCATTCGATTGTATCAACTGTATTTATTTGTTTGTTTAACTAACATCTGTATATTTTTTGTATTAATAAAATTGTACATATTAATTGCTGAGTAGTTTCTTTTTGTGTCTGTTGGTTTGGAACGAACCTGTAAGCCTAACCAATATACAGATACTGGCACTGTTCTTAATACAGATATGGAATATAAGCTGGTAAGGCCATATGATAGTTTGTTTAGTGCAAATGATCGAGGCTAAATTAAATTAAAGTCACTATAATTGAGATCACTAAAATTATGCAAATGAATTAATTGGCTTAAAAACATTTTAAAAAAAAGTGATTGCTGGATGGGTATGTATAAATCTAATGCTCTTCATTGATGAAGATTGATAGGCAGAATTTTATTAGCATTACAGTATTATCCAATATCCATGGATTGTCAAGCTTACAATAGTGATTCCAGAATACAATTAAATATTAGTTTTAACAATATATAAAATAAATAATTGAATAGATTAGTGCTTAGAAGTTGATAAAAATTTGAGCACTGGAAGTAATATAACTGGAGTCACAATCCATGGATGTTAACTTTCTGAATCTACCATTTTGCCAATGGATTAAAACCTTGCAGGGCTCTTTCAATAATATGATTCATGTATTTTATTTTTTGTTTGATTTATATTCATTCTAGAATGTAATCAAAAAATGTTGAAGATAATGCAGGTTGATACTTTTGAAAATATGATTTTTTTTTTCTTCTATTGTTGTTTAACAAGATTCATCTTTTATATTATTTAGGAAAAAAAATCTAAAATCTTTTTTTATATTTTATTTAAATTGCTTAACTATAAAACTAAATTTTATTACTTAACATAAATAATAATTATTACATTTTTATTTACCACTGTCAAACTCACTTCACTCACAACTTTGACACCATCCATTTCAGATAAAGACAATAATGATTATTACTAATCATTTTCTAAACTAGAGATTATCTCTGGCACAGATATAAACTTTAAATCTCAGTTAAAGATTAATGTATCTGATTTTTTAATTTTAAACATAAACACACATGGAGTTATTCACCTTTCTCTTTCCCATGTTAACCCTACAGAGATATTTCTAAATTTTTAACAACAGTTATATTTTCTTTACTATCTTTAGTTTGATGTTAAACTTTTGTGCTTCATTTCTTTTCATTATATAGTTTAACAACTTTAAAAGCTTCATATGATCACCATTCACTATGCTTACCCAAGTTGTTGTAATCCAATGATTACTCTGGCTTGCACTGATGGTGCTACTGTAAGAAAAGTTTTGCCCCTGTTTTTAATTTTAAAAGCTATTGTAAAAAGTTTTTGATTTAAAATAAATTTATCTTTAAAATAATAGTTTAATTTGTACTTCTACTATTGAATTCATTTTAAAAAGAAATACTGAAAAAAAAATGGCTGCAATTGTCACATGAATTGTTGTTGAATGTGAGATTTGTTCAAATATTTTTATTTATTAGGATGCTATCACCTTTAAGCAAATAAACATCACATGATCACCATTTCTTATGCTTGCTTATAAATCTTATTAAAACAGGCGAAACTCACTATACGTATTGTCTAGATGCAGTGCTCTCAGATCCAAGGCTCCTCACTGACAAAGGCCACAAGCCAGAAACTAGTCTGGGGATATTGGATGAGTAAGCACTAGATGGGAATTTTTATGCATAAGCCTTCTGGCATACATTGATTACTCTAGCTTACTGTGTGTAGCAATATGTATAGTGAGTTTTGCCTGTTTTAATGCTATTACCTTGACTGTATATTATACAATCATTTAAACAGTATGGTACTTGTGACTTTTGACCCATGTGGCCACCAGAGGCGCTGGTCAGGGTCACTGACAGAAATACTTAGAGTAGGTGCCCCAAATGCAGCATTGCAAATTCCAGCCGAAAGGTGGCGCTGTTCACAATGCGTAAGCACAGGAACATTCCACCAACTGCATTTGGGGCCCCTATTCTAAGAATTTCTGTGGTTGACCCCGACCAGTGCCTCTGGTGGCCACATGGGTCAAAAGTCACAAGTACCAAAAATATTTATTAAACATCATACTTCAATTAAATCAATAATAAATATTTTAAGTGAAACAGCCCATCACTTTTTGATATATGGCAGGCACGGATATATATAAAGGAAAGGCTTTATGAGACAGCATCTACACCATACAACTGTCATGTACATGACTGGGATTCAAATCAAAGACAAGTATAACTTAGAAATTTTTCAGGTTCCAAGAAGATTTAGGATTCACACAAGTACTCATTTCACAATCAATTCAGTTAGCCATCCAATTTATTAGTTAGTAAACAGGAATATTTTAGCTAAAAAGTAAAACAAGGAGAGAAAACCACTAAAGCTTTCACAAACAATCGATGAGTATTCTATTTCTCTGTAAAGAGTATTGAAGAGATCTTTACTTTTCAATGCAGGCTATTTTATTTTATATATGTGCATGCGTAAAAAGAGATAGAAAGATCAATAAATGCTATTTCAACACCTTCTATTAACTATGGAAACTTGGTAAATTTTATTTTGTACATATAGCGCATGTAATTTCAAATTAAAAAATTGCACTACAAAAACAAAAAATATATAATATCTAAAAATAATACTAAATAATGTATTTAAAAATGAAAAACAATCAATAATGAATAACATAAAAGAGCAATATATATATATATATAAAAAAAAAAAATTTAAATTTTTTTATTAACAATACCTGATAAAGTATATCACCATCTGCTGCTGGATTTGTAAATATAGTTCTTAAACACCGCAAACAAGCTTCAACATATGGCATATTATTATGACCAAGACCTTAGAAAAAAAAAATTATTTCTATTATTTCGAATAGCCATCTTGACTACGTATATAGAAATCAATAAATATATTTAAGTAGGAGTAAATATCAATTGTCTGATAAAATCACATTAAAATTGGTTAATGGGCCATAAAAAAACAACCTCCCACTGAAACTAAATAGATTTGAAGAATAAATAATTGAAATATGGTTTAAATGAAATTTCAAAACAATAAGATAAAGTATCTCCTCTTTAAATATTGAATACATAATATGTTGTTAGCACTATATACATATATGGATTTACAATTTTTTTAAAATATATTAAAATAAATGCACTATATCACATTAATCAGAAAACACCATGTAATGATTGTAATATCAAACATTTAACAAAAAAACATTTTTTAAAAATCATCATCATCAACTATTATCAATTCACTGCAGGATGAAGGTCTCTCCAAGTTCAATCCATATTCTCTCTGATCACTAGCCTCTCTTCTCCACATCACTCCTGCAAACTTTCTTATTTCATCCATGCATCTCACATGTGGTTTCTTTCTGGGTCTTTTACACTCTCTTAGAATCCAGTTTAAGATTTCAATTGTCCATCTATTGTCATATTTTCTAGCCATATGTCCAGCCCTACACCACTTCAGTCTTTTAATTCTTTCAACTATATCAGTAACATCTGTTTGTTCTCTTACCCATATACTGCATTTTTGATCTCTTCTTGTTACTCCTAACATGCATCTGTCCATACTTTTTTGAATGGTCTGAAGTCTCTGTATTGCTCTTCTATTAAGTGTCCAAGTCTCAGATCCATAAGTAAGAACTGGTAAAACACATTTATTAAAAACCTTCCTTTTCAAACACATAGGCATATTTCCTTTTAATATTAAGTTATTTCTACCAAAAGCACTCCAACCAAGTTTAATTCTATGATTAATTTCATCCATTATGTTTCCATCTGTAGTAATAATCTGACCAAGGTATTTGTAGTTGTTAACTTCTTCTAACTCATCATAATCAATCTTTATTTTCATATTTTGAGAAAATCCATTGAACATTACTTTAGTCTTTTTAACATTTACCTTTAGTCCTACTTTCTTACTTTCATCTGATAACTCTTGCAACATTTCCTGAAGCTCTAAAGCATTATTTGCAAAAACAACTACATCATCTGCAAAATCTAAATGACTTAAATAATCTCCATTTACTTTTACTCCTTTAGCTTCCCATTTTAATCCACAAAATACTTCTTGCAGCACTGCTGTAAAAAGTTTTGGAGATATGGAGTCACTCTGTCACCCCTCCTCTCCTAGTATCATTATGTAATCTAATTGTTGCTGTTGCATTTTTATAAATATTCTTCAGAATATGACAATATCCTGGGTCTATACCTTGATGATCCAATGCTTTAATCACTGAAGAAATGCTTATAGAATCAAATGCCTTTTCATAATCTACAAATCCAAAGCATAATGGCAACTCATATTCATTTGTCCTTTCTATAACTTCTCTCAATAGTTGGATATGATCTACTGTACTAAAACCACTTTTAAATCCAGCTTGTTCTCTTGGTTGGTTGAAATCCAATGTTCTCTGTAGACGAGTTGTAATTATCTTGATAAAAATTTTGTATAAAACTGATAAAAGGCTGATAGGTCTGTAATTTCTAATATCTTCTTTATCACCTTTTTTAAATATTAATATTAATACTGCATTCTTCCAATCATCTGGTACATCTTTATCATTTAGACATTTGGTATATAACTTTGCCAAAAAATTTTCTATTTCTTCCCCTGCTTCTTTTAATATATCAATTATAATTCCACCATTACCTGGAGCTTTTCTTTTCTTCATAAATTTAATTGCATATCTCACTTCTTCATTTAAAATCCTGTGCAATTCAGAAGATATAATAGATATAGGAGATACTTGTTCTTTATTACTATATAATTCTTGATAGAACTCTTCTACCCATTTCATGATGTCATCTCTTTTTTTAGTAATAGTTCCATCTTTTTTTCATATTGCAGATATAAATTTCCTACCAATACCAAAATGTTGTTTTACACTCTTGAGACTTTTATTCTCTTCTACAGCTTTCCTTGCTAGTTCACAGTTATACTTTCTTATATCATTATCAATTCTTTTCCACACCATTTTACAAAATTCGAGATATTCAATCCTTCTTAATGCATCATTTTTATATATTTTCATATTCCTTCTTTTCTTCATAAATTCTCTAGTCTCAGTAGAAATTTTATTGGTCAATTGCTGCTTTTTTCTACCAGCTATCTTTGTTGCAGTTTTTAAAAGTGTATCAGTTATTTTCCTATTAATTTCATTCAAATCTGAATCATGTTCAAAATCTATTAATACTTGAAAACGATTTGTAAGTTCTAATTTAAATTCATTAGAATGTTTCTGAAGATTAGGAATATCAACTGTAAATATTGTTTTTCTTAATAATTTTTGTCTCTCTAGTTTTGCATTAACATGTATCTTACATCTTACTAATCGATGATCACTTCCTGTGTTAAATTTATTAAGAACATTACAATCTTGAAATATGTATTTTCTGTTAGTCAAAATATAATCCAATTCTGCTGTACCTTCATTTGGATGCTTCCATGTCCATTTCCTTTTAACATTTTTCTCAAAAAAAAGAATTCATAATATAAAGTTTTTCTTTTTCTGCAAACTCCACAAGTCTATGTCCTCTCTCATTTCTATTACCATAACCAAAATTACCTACAGCACTTTCATCTTTCATTTGTTTACCAATTCTAGCATTAAAGTCTCCCATAACAATTTTAAAATGTTGTTTAGTCTGATCAAAAGCCTTTTGTACATCCATATAAAAATCTTCTACTACTTCATCACTATGAGAACTTGTTGGGGCATAAACCTGAATTATCTGCATTTGGTATCTGCTATTAAGTTGAATAACTAATCTTGCCATTCTGTCTGATACACCATCAATCTCCACAATGTTGTTCTTCCACTTTTTATTTATAATGAATCCTACTCCACTTGTACTTCCAATATTTGTGCCTTTGTAGTAGAGTACATGTCCACTTTTTAAATCAATTATCTCTTCACCTTTTCTTCTAACTTCACAAAGTCCAATAATGCCCCATTTAATATGAGATGGTTCTTCCAATCTTTCTTCACTTGAAAGTGATCTGAAGTTGTCATCAAATGGCAGCCTGGGTCCATAATCAGGGAATTCTTAGCACCCTCCACCTTCAGCCACCAACTGCTGCCTTGGCTGGTGACTTTACAGCCTCCTGGGAATAAGGGCCATGATTTATTTTTGTCTGTCATGATTCTATACATATACCAAAAAAAACTTTTCATTCACACTTGCATTCATTCTGCTTTATCAGGCAACAGAGAAAAAAGACCATAGTGTTTCTTGATCTTAAACTCTGAGATAAAAAGCCAATAAACTCACCAGGCTGGCTAATGCATGTTGGTTAGGAGCCCATCCATGTTTGTATACTATATAACTCATCACACAAAAATAATAGCTGCAACGACAAGAATGTATGGAATGAACATTATCTTATACAGCTTTAACCATTTTTGGTTAAAGTTCAATTATTAAAATGTTAATTTCATTTTCTTAAAAATGATTTTCTTCCTCAGAATATTCTTTTTTAAATCATTCTGCACTTAATTATCATATTAATTTTAAATTCATTTGCATTTCTAAAAAAAAAAATCATACATAGAAAATTCTTAAATATTGCTCGGTAATAATTTTACCAAATAAATAAAACAATACTGTTATGAATACACCAATAATGTTAGCAATTTGTATTACATAGAGAGATCAAAAATATATTTCACTGAACATTATATACACATAAATGTATTTTATACAATTTTAATGCACAAATCAGCGCATAACAGCAGAGCTTCTTCAAATTAAATCACAATTTATTATAAAATTTAATATAAATTATAATACATAATAAATAATGCCCGAGCGCTTTCAAGAGAACTTAGCTCTCATAATCATGGGTAACAAAGAGTAAGCGTAACAAGGTTGCTATGTGTAAATATATGCAGATATATGTAAATTAATTGAACTATATGCGTAAATCTAATTAACCCATTTCTTAGAAATTTTATAACACGTATCTTTCCTATTCATAGCCTTATCATCCATGGCAATAAAACATGCCTCCTTCACTTTTCTCTTAACATCATTTCTCTCCCTACAAACTATTCTTGGATTTTCAGGTTCACATGAATGACCAGTTAATTTCTGATGCATTGCGAATATTGAGGTGTAGGCTGGGTCTGCTTGGGCCTTTCTGTAAGAATATCTGTGCTGGGACAATCTTGTTGAAAGAGTTGCTTTCGTTTCTCCATAGTATGATGCCATGCAGTTATTTTCTGGGCATGAGATATTATAGACAGCCTGAGAAATGTTGTTGGGTGTTACAATGTCTTTTGCATTGTTGATAATTCTATTGGTATTAGGGGGTGTGTGAAAACATAGTTGAAAATCTCTATTAAACACTGAGTAAAGTTTTCTATGGGCGTTTGCAAAGTATGGCATCAATATTCTATTTTTCTGCTGCTTAATTGCGTTGTTATTTAATTTACTGTAAAATTGTCTAATTTTCCCATCAATACTATTTTGTTTGAAACCGATATTTAATAAATCGTTTCTATATAAAATCAAATTTGCCCTTTTGTCTGCTTCAAATCTGCAAAGGTGCTCATTCCTATGTAAGAAAGACATCAATCCTGCGAATTTATGAATAGGTGGTGTGTTCGAAAGGGGTTGTATATGGCCTCTTTTTTCTATTGGTTTTATAATCATCTTATAATTGAGTTGTTGACCTTCCCTTTGTACTTGAATATCCAAATATCTAGTTTTCTTGTCGCAGTCTTCCATTTCTGTATTTAGCTTCAGATGAGTACATTCTTGTATGTCCAGCTTGATTTTATCTATAATCTCTTCCGTTGCAGCAATAAAAAGGTCATCAACATACCTTGTATATACAATTAACTCAAGTGTTTGTTCATATTTAGGAATGATACTTTTTTCAAAATAATTAAGCACAATACTTGATATGATGCCACTCATGGGTAAGCCCATTGGCCATCCATCATTCATTTGGTACCATTGGTTGTTAAATGTTGCCACAATGTTGTTATTTAACCACTTTAAAAAAAAAAATCATGTTGGAAAGTATAACAGCTCTTTTCTATGAATATTTCTCAAAATATTGCAACCATATAAACCATTAGTTTACCTTCTGCAAGTTGGCGTATAAACAATGAATTCATATATTAACCAAGGTCTTTTATCATTTTCCATATATGAATTTTTATGAAATTCTCAGTTTTGCCTTAATATTCACCATGCTTGTTTTATATATATATATAGCTAGACTTTATGAAAGTGGCATTTTCAAAAATTCAAAATCTTTGTGGTAATAAATTTAAAAATCATTAATTTTTATTTATTTTATTATCTGGATATTCTGCATCTCATTATTTTAGTAAGAATTTTATTCAGATATGATTTTGTAAGACAGTGAACAAAGATTTAATTAATGTGAGGCAATGGCTGCATAATTCATTTTCATTTTACACTGGCCCACAAAGGCAAAATATTTCCTAATGCTATATAGATTGTGGATTACCATTGATCCTTTTGATAAAGTCTCCTACATTAGTTATAAAAGCCTATTAACAAATATATTTTTCTGGACTGAAAAATTAATCAATATCAACAGGAATCTCAGAAATATCAAATCTAGTCCCATCTTCCTCTTATCTTCTAACTGCAAGAGCTAATGCTAAAATATGATTTAAATTTTTAATTCCAAAAATAGATTTGCTTATATTAATGCAATATATAGAGAGTTTTCATTCTTTATGACAAATAATCTGCATCTTCTATCTAATAACTACATTCAAAAATCATTTAGGAATAGCATTGCTGGAAAAAATCCAAAGACAAATTTAATTCCTGCACTGGTGTTTTCCAATAACAACTCTAGTAATTCAAAGAGTAGTCATCACTTTTAAGGTCATACCACAGCCGAATCTACATAAATAGATAGTAATGCAATTATTTAACTATATTAACTATGTTCATTCAATGCAATTAATAACCATCAACTCTGCAACAATATTTTATATGATTGGTTCATGATCATTCTCTGTAATGGTAGAAATTACAATCAATCTTCTCACAAATATGAGGGAATATTTTTGCCAATGTTCGATATCATGAGACTCAATACTTCACAACAAAAGTTATTAATCCTAATATTCCTTCCAAAATAACATTAATAATTTTATTTCTTTAGATAATGTCTATAAAATTAAAGCAAGGCTATACTTCAAAATGTTTTATTTTATTTCATTATTTAAAAAACACTTTACATTTGTGCTTGGTGAATAAAAATAAAAAGTAGTAGATTTCCTATGTAACAGTTTCAAATTTTTGTAGTAAATTAGTAATTAACAAAATGGCGGTTGCGTTTTATCTATTGAATGTAAATTATAGCAGGAATGTTTGTCTTCTTTAAATATAAGATCCCTTAATATCACTTGTTCATTCCTTGGGTTTAAAATTTTCTGCTTTATTTAAATAAAATGCAAATAGAATAAAGATTTTTAATGCATAAATATTATAATGCAAAGACTGAACTAGTGATGTCCTTAATTATAAACTCAGATGTAATCCATCAAAATTCTGCAGATATTCTAAAAAAATGATCAATTTTAAACTATTAAAAATATTTTTTATCTTCAGATCCTATAACCAATATAAATTCTGTCTTGTTTTTTATATACAAACATATAGTCATGTCTATAGATTCATACTGATTCAATACCCTTGACCGAAGAGAAATGGAGCTTTCAAGCTATAACCACTATCCTTCTAATGCACTTAATTAAAAATTTTATTAATAGATAATTTGAATATTGATAGATAAATCTAAAGTAGAGCAGTTAAAAAAAATTCTGGGTTAAAGCAATATAAAAACTATGATTCTGTGTTTAATAATAAATTGCTGTATTAACCAGATCAGTAGTTCCCAACAGAATTTAATTATAGAATTCTTCTCACATTGATAAAAAAAATTTGGAACTGTGATAATGTTTACTGATTGAACAAAGCAATAAATAAAAAATAATTTATTGAAAATATACATAAAAAAAAACAAACAGACTAATAATGAAAAGTAAATATTAATGTGAAGGATTAAATTTATTTTCTTTTAATATTCTTTCAAAATTTAGTTTACTTGCGGATAACTAAATTCTAATAATGGGAATGACATCCAAATTACTTACGTGTTTTGTTTTTATCAAAGTATGGAATAAAAATTTTATATACAATATTTTAAACTATTAAATACAGATCAAAAATCAATTTTATTATAAAATTTCAAATTTTAACCAATAGAATCCTAGGATTGCATGAAATCAAATTGAGAATCTTGGAACTAGATAATGTACAACATCAAAAAAAAAGACTGAATAATTAATAATTATTGATAAAATATAAATTACTATATATTTACAATGACAATTTCAAAAAGAAAAATATATCATAATTACAAAAAAAATGTTCAATTTTGTAAATGAAATGAAAGAATTTAAATAATGTTAAAAATACACATCAATAGCAAAATCTACCAAATGTTACAAATTTCAGTTATCAATTTTCCTAATATAAAGGGCTACAATCTTCACCTTTATGGAGATAGTCCAACTGTTCTATATAAGATAGCAGAGTACATTATTTAAAATTTGACAAACTCCATTAAAATGTATTTATTCCACCAAAAATAGCTTTTTATCAGCAATTAATGATTATAAAAAATTACTACTAAAAATCTCTTTTTGACTACAGCTATATAAAATTATGGAAAGATTAAAAAATGAAACTGAAAATGGAGAAAACCTGTTTATATAGGTAACCAAATGCACCCCGCCTTGTAAAGGTTTGTGGGGTTTTCTTAATTGATTGCTCCAAGACAATATTTTTTTTAAGATTTAATGTAAATTAAACAAAACATTACACATGTGAGAATTGTACATCGATCTCAAAGATTGTTATTACAGCAGAATACAAAAACACTGGGCTTTCAGCCTGTCTTTTTTTTAATAATTGATTGTGTTAACAAATTTTTTTTTTAAGATTTGATAATAATTAAACAAAAATATTTTAATATTATATAAATAAATATCCAAATTTTAATAAAGCTAAATTAAAATTTACATTTTAAATATATCTGTTATAAATAAATAATCAATCAAACAAGATTGAAATAAACAACTATTAATAATTATATTTAAATATTTATCAAACCGGCTTTCATCTCCATTGAGACCTTCTCAAGATATTATATTATACTATTCACATAAACAAATAATAATATTCACTCCATCTACTGGACATTATTTACAGTATATTTCATTTTCTTTTTAAACATGTCCATATATTATAAATAAATAAATTTAACATATTATACATCTAAAAATTTTAACAATATTTCCCCCCCCCCCAAAAAATAAAATAATAATAATAATAATTAAATATATATTTTACATCTTTTAAAAAATAAAAATAAATAAATAAATTGGTATTTGCATATGTACAACCATTTCCTACACTTTCCAATTGTTTAATAAAGCCCATTTCCCACCTAATTTAGCTGGACCTTTTACTATATTTACACATTTGTCTAAGTTTTCTTGAATATATAATGTTTCATAATATATTCTCTTACGGTAATTCTTTACATACTTAATAACACTTATATTTTCCTCACACTTCATTATTAAGTATGTAAAGAATTACCATAAGAGAATATATTATGAAACATTATATATTCAAGAAAACTTAGACAAATGTGTAAATATAGTAAAAGGTCCAGCTAAATTAGGTGGGAAATGGGCTTTATTAAACAATTGGAAAGTGTAGGAAATGATTGTACATATGTAAATACCAATTTATTTATTTATTTTTATTTTTTAAAAGATGTAAAATATATATTTAATTATTATTATTATTATTATTTGGGGGGGGGGGGGAAATATTGTTAAAATTTTTAGATGTATAATATGTTAAATTTATTTATTTATAATAGATGAACATGTTTAAAAAGAAAATGAAATATAATGTAAATAATGTCCAGTAGATGGAGTGAATATTATTATTTGTTTATTTTTAAGCTTAACTAAGTAAGGTAAGCTTTTATTACGCAAAATTTTGTTGGCCGATATATTTGATAAGTTCCAATCATATTACTGAACTGCTTATTGGTCTTGAGATACACATAAAACAATTCTACATAAATATCTAATAAAAATATTTTAACAATAATATCTGTTAAAAATTATTAATTTATATCAATATATAAATTTAGACTTAGTAAGCCGAAGATAATTTATTTGAAACTAAACATTACACGATCCATTGATTGCTCTGGCTTGCGCTGGGTGGCGCTGCTGTATGGAGGGTTTTGTAAAGAGATGGGGATTAAATTTAGTGAAGAAAAATCAAATATAATGATGGTGAATACTGGGGAAAGAGAGGATGTAGTTTTTTTATTGGGGGATATAAAGTTAAGGGTGGTGGATAGATATAGGTATTTGGGAATCATCTTATGTAATCAGGAAAATTGCTTGGATGAATGGGAGAAAAAATTGGTAAATGATGCAAAGAAAAGAAAGGGTTTGGTAAAGAAACTAACAGTATTTTCATATAATAAATATGATGTAGCTAGAATTGTATGGAAGGGAGTTGCAGTAGCAGGGTTAACATATGGTAATGATGCATTATGTGTTAGTAAAAGGATTTTAGATTATTTAGAGAAAGTACAAAGGGAAGTGGGAAGACATGCATTAGATGCAGAGATGTGGACAGCAAAGGAGGCAATTCAAGGAGAAATGGGATGGTCAAGTTTCTATATGAGAGATGCAAAAAGTAAAATGAAAATGTTTGGTAGGTTGCAGTTTATGGATAGTAAAAGAATAGCCAAAATAGTGTTTAATTGGGTTATGAGTAAAGGGCAGGTAACAAGATGGGTGAGAAAGGTAATGCGGTATGCAAAAGATTTGGATAAAGAATTTATATTGGTATACTTGTATAAAAGGTGGGATGATTGTGTTAGGAGGATTGTTGAGTGTTATAGTGGTAAGGAATGGGATAAAAGAATAGAAGGATTAATAAAAAATAGGGAGTTGGAGAGATGGAGAACTAGTATGGAGAGTAAAAAGAGTTTAAATATATATAGAAGTAAATGGAATATTGGGTGCGAGTTAATTTATGATAATAGTAAGGAAAGTAGCTTATTGTTTAAGACTTGAACAGGATCTTTAGCAACAAGAGAATATACATGTAAATGGAAAACTATGGGTGATTTAGTGTGCAAATTGTGTAAGGAAGGTATAGAAAATATTAGGCATATGTTTATTGAATGTAAATGCTTGAAAACAGAAAGGGTACAGATAGTGAAGTTATGGAAGAATAGGTATAAACAAAGTGACTATACAGAAAGTGAGTTATTAGTTTTTATGCTGGGTTTGCAAAAAAATAAGGGGGATTTAGATTTAAAGGCCATAGAGTTGACAAAGATTATGTTGTGAAAATGGGATGGGGCAGAATATGAGAAGACTTAGAGTGGGGAATGGAAAATAAAGTGGCTAACAGGTTTATCTGGGCATAGTTGCTGAGATATTCTTGACTTCGTTTAAGGAGAAGCCAAATACATCACATCACATCACATCACATATGAATTGTATAATATAATATCTTGAGAAGGTCTCAATGGAGATGAAAGCTGGTTTGATAAATATTTAAATATAATTATTAATAGTTGTTTATTTCAATCTTGTTTGATTGATTATTTATTTATTTCTGTTTGTGACAACATTATGGATAAATAAATCATATTGGATATTTGACCATCATAGTGATTTATAACTGTTATATTTGATAGCTTTACAATGCAAATTATACAGTGTATATATTTACTGAAGTGCTCTCTGAATAAAAAAAAAAATTTTTTTTCAATAGCAGCAATAGTTTTTTTTAAATTTTATTAATAGTTATCATTTATTAATATTGGAATACAAAAATGCGAATCATTTTTGTAATACTTTTTTATTAAATATAATATTTGTAATTTTTTTTTTAATTGGTTGCTTTAACAATTTTTTTTAAAGATTTAATGTAAATATGTTTTTTTATTAAACATTGCTAATCTGTAAAAGTTCATTATATTTTAAATTACACATTGCTAAGTATGATGTTTATCTGAACTATATTAGGGGATTGACAGACCATGAAAACCCGGAGTGCATTAAAGTCGAATTAAGAATCGGCGTTTGTGGCTGTTTCTGCAGCGGGTAACCTTTACCAAAAAATATGTACCATATCTCTATAGTTAAAAGCAATGGTACTAATTTTTTTTTTACAGCATTTTAATTTAATGGTGGAGTTATTTCCTTCGCATAAACATAATGGCTGTGAATTTGACATGTGACATCAGACAATCATACATCCACCAATAAATTACATTAGAGAAAATATGGATTTTATATATAAGATACTGAATTCTTCTTCTTCAAAAATAATCTTAAAAGCAAACACTTTATTAAATTAGGAAAAATGTTTCTCAAACTTCTTTGGACTACTATTCCCCTTGTTCTATCAATTTATTTCTAATGCCCCTTTTCCTAGTTAATAATGAGAGATGATATAAAATGGCTTCTAAAATGAAATTAGAAGTTTAAATATGTTCAGAAATTCCATTCCCTCTCTCTGAAATCACTACAAACTGCAAAAAAATCATCTAACTTCTTATAATTAAATCATTTATCCAATTTTGATTCATTTCTTTTTTATCTCTTATATAAAAGCTTATAGTTACACTATTTTATATTTATATTCTCCATCCATTTTTATTATTAAGACCTATAAATAAAAAAAAATCATAAACCTCTACTTTAAATTTCTTCCATTCTCCATGCAATATTATCTTATCTACTTTCATCATACTACATCAAAAAAAAAAAAAAAATGTTTCATTTCCATCTCATCTCTACTATAAACTATATCTATATTTCAAATTCTTATTCTATTTTTACATTCTTTTCCTAGTACCTAAAGTTTGTTTGATATTCTCATTTCATGCATTATACATTTTTTATTATTCCAAACAATTTTTTAAATTCAATTTTCACAACTCTATGTCTTTTTCGTTAATTAATTTATCTAGACTCTTTTCCATTCCTAAGAAAAAATAAATAGATCATTTACATCCTGTTATTATATTCTTGACGTCTACTCCTGAAAAATCCAAACAGTCTTCAATAAAACAGTATGGTCCAGTTGAAGCAAAATATTTTGCTACAAAAAAAATGTCTTAACAAATGCTGTGTCCCCAATTATGACAAGGTGGAACAGAAAACATAAATACCCAATTGACGTTAACAGACAACAACGTATAAAGTATAGTATTAAGACAATTTATTAGCAATTAAACAGTTAACTAATTAAATCTTCATTATACATATAAGTCTGCACTTATGCAAGCATAACTCATCAAACCAAAAAACGAATAATTGAATAAAATTGTTCAACGGTCTAGTTAAACGAATGCCGTACTTTACCTTCACTATACAGTCTATATCTTTTAAAACACAAAACCCTAAGCAAGCCTCTTGAGGCATTTCACAAAATAATAATAAGACCAGGATAGTCTGCTAAAGACCTAATCAGCTCGGTTACCTACAGGAGCAGAGAACCTGGGAATGTAGTCTACCGATGATGATCTTCACTGCAACTTCCGTGTGGAATCAGAACAGCCAGGCAATCACCAAGAGTGCTCAGTCCTTTCTTCTCTAACTTTATATACCCCCCTCTTCTTTTGTTTTCTGATGCTCTTTTTTCTTACTTTTCTGGAGTAATTTCTTAGCAACAATAAAAATAATATATAATAGATGTAAAATATTCAATTGTTGCATCATTCTCTCCATTACAAAGTAACAAGTTTTAAATATTTTTATTTACAATTTATACCCCAATCATTTTTAAATACAATTAGTTACCTTTTAATAAAAGAGAAACAATTTCTGCATCCATCAAACTTCGTACATGCTCTTGTGTTCCTTTAGCTAAACTTCCCAGAACCACTGCAGTTGCCACTAGCAACTCAGTGCTGGAACCCTCATCTAGCAAAAATGCCATTAAACTACAGGTATACATAAAAAAAAAAAACAATTAGAAAAAAAAATAAGATTTTAATTAAACAAATAACAACAACAAAAAACTTACCGAGGAACTACTCCCATTTGAAGTACTTGAGTTTTCTGTTTGTTGCTTCCAATTACAGAATTTTTCAATTGTCTATAAAATAGGGAATATTTCAATTGTTTATAAAATCAAAACATTTTTAAAGAATATATAAAAATATTTACATATTTAAATAATTCAAGTTTTACAATACATATGACAGATCACTTTATACAAATATTAAAAACCTTTTAAAATAAATATCATTTATATTTCAACTTTGCATAGAACATATTTGCAGATACACAATCATTCACTACTGCAATCATAATAAATTTAAAATGTTTGTACTTTCTAGTTATTATGATGTTTAACTAATGCATGTTAAAAATATTGGTCTAAACTATCACAGTATTATATATATTCTATCATTAATCCAAACCCATCGTCTAATTCATCGGTCACATAGAATATATCGATGACCAAAATGAATGTGTATATGGCTTCATAGCTAAGACATTTATTTCTATGATTCCAATTACTATAATCCTTGCTGTAAAAAAGGATTTTTTTTTTTTTTAATTTAAATATATTACTCTACTTAATATAATAGTATTAGCGATTAAGCCAATGCACATGCGCTTTAAAGAGATTATATAAATGAATACTCAATTTTCCAGACTCGAGATATAGTATTTTAGAAAGAATGGAATGAATCACTCATTCTTTCAGACCCAAACGTTTATGTATGGGCAAATCTTAAGTGTGTGGAAATAAGAGTGTGAGATGTTACACGATCACTTTAAATTACATTTATTAAGTTTGAACGAATGACACTTAATCGCTAATACTATTACATAAATAAACATTCGCGCTATATAAAATAATATCTCATTATATATGTTTAATTTCAACTAAAGAATGACGGTTCGTAAATTGTAAAGATTTCGTAAAGTGTCATTCGTTCAAACTTAATAAATGTAATTTAAAGTGATCGTGTAACATCTCACACTCTTATTTCCACACACTTAAGATTTGCCCATACATAAACGTTTGGGTCTGAAAGAATGGGTGATTCATTCCATTCTTTCTAAAATACTATATCTCGTGTCTGGAAAATTGAGTATTCATTTATATAATCTCTTTAAAGCGCATGTGCATTGGCTTAATCGCTAATACTATTACATAAATAAACATTCGCGCTATATAAAATAATATCTCATTATATCTACTTAATATAGTTTTTGATATAAATATTTTTTCATTTTGTTATAATTTTTTTAATGCAAAATATGCAATTTATCAACTAGTATTTTTTCATTGATAATGATGAGATGCACTATGACTTCTCTTTTTTCGAAGTCAAGAATCTCTCAGCTACCATGTCAGAGAAACCTGTTTAGCCACTTTACCTTTCCTTTCCATTCCCTTCCCTAAATTATTCCCATATTCTTCTCCATTCTGCTCCATCCCATTTCAACAACATAATCTTTATCAACTCCATGACCTTTATATCTAATTTCCCTTTATCTTTTTCCAAATTCAGCATAAAAACCAAGAACCCACCTTCTATATAAGCCCTTTGTTTATATTTATTTTCCCACAACTTCATTAATGTGCCCTTTCTACTTGTAAGCATTTACATTCAATTAACAGATGCTTAATATTTTCTATGCCTTCCTTACACAACTTGCAGACTAAATCACCCACATTTTTCCATTTATGTGTATATTCTCTTGTTGCTAAAGATCCTACTTGAGCCTTAAACAGTAAACTACTTTCCTTGCTATTATCATAAATTAACTCGCACCCAATATTCTGTTTACTTCTATATATATTTAAACTCTTTTTACTCTCCATACTAGTTCTCCATCTCTCCAACTCCATAGTCTTTATTTATGGATCTATTCTTTTATCCCATTCCTTGCAACTATTACACTCAACAATTCTCGTAACACAATTATCCCACCTTTTGTATAAGTATACTGACATAAATTCTTTATCCAAATCTTCTGCATACTGTACCATCTTTCTCACCCATCTTGTTGCCTGCCCTTTACTCATAACTCAATTAAATACTATTTTGGCTATTCTCTTATTATGCATAAACTGCAATCTACTGAACATTTTCATTTTGTTTTTTGCATCTCTCATATAAAAACATGATCATCCTATTTCTCCCTTGAATTGCCTCCTTTGCCATCCACACATCTGCATCTAATGCATGTTTTCCTACATCTCTTTGTAGTTTTTCTAAATAATGTAACACCTCTTTACTTACACATAACACATCATTAACATATGTTAATCCTACTACTGCCACTCCCTTCCACATCATATTTATTATATGAAAACACTGTTAATTTCCTTATCAGTCCCTTTCTTTTCTTTGCTTCATTTATCAATTTTTTCTCCCATTCATGCAAGCAATTGCTCAGATTACTTAACATGATTCCCAAATAGTTATACCTATTCACAACACTTAACTTTATATCCCCCAATAAAAATTCTTTGTCTTCTCTTTCCCAGTATTAATTATCATTACTTTTGATTTTTTTTTACTAAATTTAATTCCCATCTTTTTACTCAGCCTTGCACAGTCCTCAGCATAACTTCCATATCTTCTCTTCTTTCTGGGCATAAGAAGACATCATTCACAAATAAAAAAACCTAATAATATATACTCCCTTGCCACTTATTAATGGTATCTCTACCCCTCTTCCTAGACTTTCTCTCAAATACAACAAAAACAAAATAGTTGTTTAAAAACAAAAAAAACACAGGGCATCCTTGCCTTAATCCCACCCCATTTTTAACTGATTCTATACTCCCTAATTGATACTTATAGTAATTATTTTCATACAATCTTTTAATAAGATCCACTAAAGCTCCATCCATTCCCAAATTTACTAAACTTATCCATAATCTATTTCTATTTATTCTATTGTATGCCTTCTCTATATCTATAAAAGCCATATATAACTGTCTATCTGTATTTCTACTCATATCTATAAGTTGTGTAACTACAAATAAACTATTTCCTATATGCCTATCTGATTGAAAACCTCCTTGCAGTTCTCCCACTATATTAGTTTCTTCCATCCATCCATTTTGCAACCCTTCCAGCCACCATATATGAGAAAACTTTATATAACACTGATACCAGATATAATTGTTTAACTTTCTATGATCCTTACCCTTTCCTTTAAATAACTCTTGTATTATTCCAACTATCTGGAAAATCTCTCTTCTGTGTCATCTTATTAAAACATGATAATAGGTTTAATTTTGCCCTATGCCCTAAATTCATGACCATCTCTGCTGCCCATCCATCTAAATCTCTTGCCTTTCCACTTTTCAATTTCTTCACTGCCTTATTCAGTTCATTTTCAGTAAATCTAATAGTTCCATTACTATATGCTTTTATGTTTGTTATCACTCTGTCCTTCACATCTAGCATCTTTTCTATATCCATTACATACTTAGATTGTCTAATTCTTCTCTAGAGCTACTTTCTATTCCCTCATCATCTAATAATAATATTTCTCTCCCCCCTACATTCCTTCTTTTAATGTATTTCCAAAAATTTTTACTCCCATCTCTTCCACTTTTATTCATATCCTCCAACAATTTATTATTTAATTTCATTCTCTCTATATAATTATCTATTTTGACCAACTTCTTTTTTTCTAAATACTTTTCCTTTTAACATTAACATCTTTTTGACTTTCCTTGTTCTAATAGCACACTTATATTCTCTGCATGCTTTTTCTCTCTTTTACACTTTTACTAACTCTCACTTTTCTATTACTTTTATTCTTCTGAATATCCTCACCTAAAACCCTATTTGCCACTTTTCTACTTTACCACACCAGTCTTTATATTCATCCCCAACCAACTCTTCCATGGTTTCTTCAACTTATATTTTATATTGTTCTATTTTATTCTTATCATTCATTCTCCATTCAGTGCTATTAAGAATTTGCATACTATGTCTGGTGCTAATATAAACTCTGATCCTAATATGGTTATGGTTATGGCTAAATTAAAATTGAATTTAAAAAGGAATAAAAAAGAGATAAGATATATAAGATGGGATTTGGATAAACTGAGAGAAATGGACAAAGGAAGATTTGGTTTCATATGTGAAAATACAAAAAAGAGAATGGATAAAGATGAAATATATATGAATAATTCTGATAAACATTGATGTATAAAGAGAGAATATTAAAAATGGCAAAAACTGAAATAGAAACTATTCAGTTAAAAAAAGTTAAATCACCTAGAATAATGGAAAGTATGTTGAAAAAGATAAAAGTACAGATGGAAGAATACCAATACTGAAGAGCATATAGAAAAAATAATAATGAACTAAAGAGAGTAACAGATTTAGCAAAAGAAAAATATGGAACAAAAATGTAAAAATATATAAGTGCTTCAACAAGTGAAAAAATATGATGTGATATTTGATAGAATTAAAAATGTTACTTGGGGAAAAAAGAAATGGTTAATGAGTGAACTAACCGATAAGAATGGAAAGAGACTAATTGATAGCAATGATATATTGAAAAGATGAAAAGAATGCTTCAATATCAGTTTAGAAAATAAAATGATGCAAATAATTATGACTTGAAAATGCTGACATATATGATAAAAATATGGAAAAATTTATAAAAGAAGTAATAAAATCGATTAAAGATATAAAATATGGTAAGGCTATTGGATTTGATAAATACCTATACAATTTTTGGGGGAAATCGAGGAAACTAGTATGAAGGACTGTGCAATTTGATATATAACAGTGGAGTTGGCTGAAAATTTCTTGAAGACTATAATAATTCTAATTGCTAAAAAAAAAAAAAAAAGCTGTTGGATATGGATATGAAGAGTATGGGACAATAAGTTTGTTATCTCATGCTTCAAAGATATTATTGAGGATTTCAACTCAAAGAATTTATGGAAAAATAGATTATATTGAAGAAGAATAGTTTGGTTTTCAGAGAGGGAAAAGTGAGGCTATTGGTGTTGTGGAATGTGGAGTTGCTAATATTGGAAGTAGATAAGATTTGATGATGATATGACTCATAACTGAAGATGAAAGGAATCTTCAGAATACGTTGAAGAAATTGAAGGAAGTATGTATGGAATGAAGATTAATGTTAAAAAGACCAGATGTTTATAGAAAGGAAGAAATACTAAAAGACTAAAAATTGAAATTCATGATAATATAGTTCAACAGGTAAATGGATTTTGATACTTCAATAGTTAGTTAAATGAAGATCGAAGAAGTAAAGATGAAGTTAAATGAATAACATTGGCAAAGAATGCATTTATTAAAAAAAAGAAAATATTTTGTGGATTTTTGAAGAGAGAATTAAGGAAAAGATTAATTAAATGCTATATGTGAAATGTACTATGGTATAGTTGTGAAACATGACAATGAGTATAAAAATTAAAATCAGATTGGCAGCTTTTGAGATGTGGTCATAGAGAAGAACAGAAAAAAGTAATTGGATGAATAAAATAATGAATGAAGAAATTTTGGTAAGAGTAAATCAAAAAAAGATTGATTTGGGAAATTACAGATAGAAAGAGAAATTGGATTGGGCATATATTATAAAAGATGTTTTGGATGGAATGGTGAATGAAAATGAAAAGATAGGGCGGAAAACAGACTGTGCTGGATGATATAAGACATGGAAAGAGAAATGTGGAATAGAAGATCTGGACAATGAAGAGAATGAATTGGAGTAATGGATGAACTTGCAATGTGACTATCTCTGGACCTGTCCATAGAACAGAATATTATTGATGAGGATAAGAATCCTTTCTAGAGTTTTATCTACTCCATAATTGAGCTGGAAATCTTTAGCTTAAATAGAATGCATCACCAATTACATTTTTTCAGACTATGACTTTTAATAAATAATTAATAATGATTTATTACTTTTTTAATAATTTGCCAAAGTATTAATTGAAGTGAAAGTCCTGGAGAAATCTAGACAAAGACCAACAAATTAGTACCAATAAAATAAGAAAAAAAATCCCTTTAATGGTAGATCTAATTGTGGGTAATTGACTTAAAGAATTACCATTAATCAGTATGGTTATTAAAAATACTATCTTTTTCATGAGAATATTTTTTGTTTCTTGAATAAAGTAATTAATAATTCAGTTTCCAAAAAAAAAAATGTTTAGTAAATATTTTCTACTAATTTTAATTTACAAAAAAAATTTCAATTTTTTTTTTCTTAATTACATTAGCATCTTTACTAATTTAATATTTCTTGTTTTTTATTTATGTTGCGACATTGTAGTTTTTTTGTTGTTGCTGTTTTTTTGATTAAAATTTCCAATCGCAATTCATCATTTCTTCTTTCAAAAACATATGTTCTTGATTAGCTATAGTACAAAATGTACTAGAATAGGTTTTTGCAAAAGATTTTTGAAATTGTTAACAAATTTTCCCATTACTTCTAGAAGTTTTTTTATTTTTTTGAAATTCCCATTAATTTTGATAGGTATTAATTTTCTAAATGCTTTATAAATTCATTCATTACCATACTAAGGTGATAAAAATTGCTCCAAATTATATCACCATCTATGTTTTAGAAATATAATTTCTGTATCAGTATAATCCTTTTTTAGTATAATCATTTTAATCAGTCATAAAGCTATACTAATAAATATTAATTTAAAATTAAAATACAAATGGCAAGCAGATAAAAATATATATTAAAAAAAAAAAAGCATAAATAATCAGTACAAAAAAAAATTAATAATAACTGCTTTAATAAAAGATCATGTTTTTATATAATTTGGTTAGATACGAATTAATTCGCAAGAGAATATATATATACTCTTGGCTAGAGAATAATTAACAAGGAGAAAAAATGTAAACCTCCAGAATTTGACAAAACTAGTAAATATAGTCATCACTATTTAGCTGAAGATATTTGAGACATTTGTGCTATTTATAAAAGTATATGTGGGTGTGTGTGTAACAAATAATGTAAGTGTCTATTGTTCTCAATAATAATGAATACTAAATATATTTTGGACATGACCAATGATTATTCTATCATAAAATAAACAATTCAAACTCTAGTAGAAATGTGTTTTACAAGGGCTCACCACCAGCCTCGACCTATAAAAAATTTGATTATTTTATGATATAAAAATATTCAAAATATATTTTAAAATTTGATGCTATGAAAATGATTAAAGATAAAGGAGGTTTGATATAATTAATATATATATATATAATACAAAAACTAAGCCGGCAATGTAGTTTTAAACAATTTTATAATTAAGAAATTAAAACATAACTCACACAATAGCTTCAAGACATTTTTCTTGCTCACTAGAAAAAAGCTGATCAACATATGTCCTGCTACTTTCAACATCCTAAAAGAATTAAAAAAAAAGCATTACAATTTAAATATCAAATCTCAGACGACTGCATAAATAATTAAAAGCTATGTTTTAATTTCAAATTTTTTTTTACTGTTTTATTTTATTTATTCATTAGAAAACAAGTAAATATTATAAAAAATAAACTCCATTCAAAAAAAAATCTTAAGTCTGGAGCTTAAAATATAATAAATAAAATAGAAAACAATATAAAAATAATAATATGTAAGTAGAGGGATTTGAACTCAGGATTTTTCAGTTTTCACTGATTGTATATGTGTGTGGAGATTATGATCTGGCCCAACTGATAAGTGCTGGTTCTGTGCGAAATACATATATTGAGGATTATCTATCTTTTTCGCATGTATGTGATCATGTGTATCAGTTTGCTTGCAATAGAATAGAATAGAGGACGAATATAGACTAAAAAACACTAAGTTTAAATTCCTCTACTTATAAATAAAAGAAACATTCAGTATAAGAAAAAATAATAATATTATTATTTAATCTAATCTAACCAATGACTTAAATATTTTTTTTAAAATGCCAAATAACTTGTATTAGTTAAATCCACGAATATTTTTTTGCATAAAGTATTAAATAATTTTGGACCATTATAACAAAGGTGCTTCTGACTGAAAATCTTGACAAAATTTGTTATAATCAGCTGAAATTTATTCAATAATTGTGTATTTATAACAGAAAATCTGGGATCAGAATAAGATCTACAATAAATATCAAGAATCGCTATATACCAATTACAAATTAACAATAGCTAGAATATTAAGAATCCTGTAAATATCTCTAAGAAATGTAGCATAAAGATATACCAAAAATATAACTTATTGCATAATTTTGTAAACAGATGCAACTAGACATTGCAAAAGTAGAACAAATCTCCCCCAATAGATATATAATAACATAGTAAGTTTTGATAACAAGAAACATAAATGGGAACTGAAATTAATGGAAGATAAATCTAGGTATAACAAAAATCATAACAATTTCTCCTTATCACTTTTTAAAAAGTTCAATAATAAATATTTTTGAGCAGTCTGAACATATAAATAGATGGAATTATTTTGGATAAATGAGCTATTCATGTGATTTTCTGAAGTCAGTTTTATCAATCAGTTTTATTAACTTGATGGCACCTAATAATAAACAAAAATCATAACAATTTCTCCTTATCACTTTTTAAAAAGTTCAATAATAAATATTTTTGAGCAGTCTGAACATATAAATAGATGGAATTATTTTGGATAAATGAGCTATTCATGTGATTTTTTGAAGTCAGTTTTATCAATCAGTTTTATTAACTTGATGGCACCTAATAATAATAATAGAAAAACTTTTTTTTTTTTAATTTCACCTTTTTCTACATCTATTTTAAAATCTCATAATCCACATCTTAAAAATATAAATAAAAATGTTTTTCAGAAAGCTAGTTAGTATATACTTGAGTTAAACGGACATAAATTACTTATTTAAAAGTCAAAAGCAGAAAGAGATAATAATAATTATTTCCTCTAAAAAAAAACAAAAAATCATTAAAAGATAATGAAATTCCAACATTTAATTTAGAGTTTATTATTGCTTGATTGTTTATTGATTACTTCATATAACCTTATCTTAATACACTTGGAGAATTTTATAATTTTTTAAGTAAATTAAAACCAGTTTCAATTCAGTATCTATTATTATACTATTGTAATGAGTTCTATGAAACTCTTATTATATTTTAAATACTATATGTGATTGAACAAAATATAAATTGAATTACCATCACCTTACCTTAAATCATTAATAAATTATTATTAACTTTTCCAACTAAATTAACGATCAATACTATCTCTCTCATTCTCTCACCCTTTTCTTTTAATTTACTGTCCTATGTTAGTATCGAGACCAATGATTATGAGGTTGTCATGCCATCTGTCGCCTTTTGCACTAATTATGGCAATGGATTAAAGCAATTCTGATTCCTATCTTTTTTTCCATTTTTTTTTCTACTTTTTTAATTCTTGTTATTCTTTCTGCTTTTTTTTTCTCTTTTGGATTATAATAGTCATTTATTTACGAATGAATAACTGCTAATAATTATAATGATAAAGTTGAGATAGTATTATGCAGACTGGATGTACTTGGTTTCCGACTTCAAACTTCAATAATCAGTAATAATAAAAAATTTCAGGTTAGATAAGATTTATGATTCGATGAACTGACCAAGTGGAGATTAAAAAAAAAAAAATTAATATCAAATTTAAGTTATACAAAGACTAAAAGTATTCATATACTTATTTTAAAAATATTATTTCAAAAAGTAATATAAAAAACTATATATAAATAAAGCAGTCCACACGTAAACAATACTAAGAAACTCAATCGGTATGTTATCAAGGCAACCTTTTATATTGTGATAAAAATGAATACCCAACTCTATCCTTGGACAACATATTTATATAGATACTAAAGATTGAAACTCGACTGAAAAAAATTGAAATTTATAATTCAAAAAAAGTTCAAATATATCTCATTAAACAAGCAAATATAATGTTTTTGAAAGCAGACTAACAAATCATCAATTTTAACTTTAAATAGCACTGCAATCACATATTACTTGAATAATAAAGTTAATAATGTTCAAGGTTAGATTGGTTTCTAAATGTAAATATATAGAAATAGTCCACAAAATTATATCAAATATAAGTTATACAAGGCTAAAAATAATCATATACTTATTTTTAAAAATATTTCAAAAAGTGAAATAAAGAACTATAAATACATGAAAGTAATCCACACTAAGCACTAACAAACAATTACAAGAAACTCAATCCGTTTGTTGTCATGACAATATTTTTATTATGATAAAAGTGAGTACCCATCTTTATCTAGAGTCTAATATGTTTATATAAATACTAAAGATAGACAACTAAAAGAGATTGAAATTTATAATTCAAAGCAATTTAAATAAACCTCATTAAACAGGCAAATATAACCTGTTCTTGAAAGTAGACTAACAAATAATTTTAAATTTCAAACTGCAATGAAACCCTATATTATTTAGATAATAAAGCTAATAATGTTTAAGGCTATATTAGTTTATAAATGTAAATACAAAATTTCATATCTAAATATATTTAATTAAAAACATTATAACTGCTTCCATTCACAAGAGACTTACGGAGACCATAAATTTATTCTTGGCAAGTCATAAATAATCAGCCAACCAAAAAAAAAAAGAAAGTTATTTTAAAACCAATATAATAAAATAAAATACAAAAGTAATAATATAGTGAGTTAATATAAAAAATATAATAGCTCTTATTATACTAAGTTATTTGCATATGATTGTTTTACTGTTGAAATTAATAAATTTTCAAATAAAATAAAACTTAACCAAGTGAAACTGATCCTCATAGGTCATTATTTTCCATCATGTAAGAATCAGCTGCATTTGGTTAATCTGTTTAGCAACATTCTACTATGACTATATTGTATAATACCAATATTCAGAAATATATAAAAATTTACTGAAGAAACCACAAAAGTCTGCAGATTATAGAACATGATTTGACAGTCCATAAATTAAAATTTAAATATATCTTCATAGTATCTCATATACGGTTTTTATTCATAATTTTCAAATCCAGGTGAAATCACTTTTAATTAAATTTCAAAAACTTATAAAATGATGACCAAAATTAAAAATATTACTTTTGCTCTTAAAAAAGGGTAGCCAATTTTAGATAAATCAATTAAAATTACAACTAGCAAGAAGACTAAAAAAACTATTTTAAAATGATCAACTTATGTTAAATTATTTGGTTTTAACTTTCACATTAAGCTCATAAATAATTAAAACAGGCAAAACTATCACAATAGTGACATTCAGTGCCAACCAGAGTAATCAATGGATGCCAGAAGGCTTGTGCATAAAATCCCTATCTAGTGCCTACTCATCCAATATCCCCAGACTAGTTTCTGGCTTGTGGCCTTCGTCAGTGAGGAGCTTTGGATCTGAGAGCACTGCACCTAGATCTTAGGATCTAATGCAAACCTCCAGCAACCACCCCTTATATCTACTTAATTACAAAACTATGAGAATGAAATTGAAGACCCAATAATATTTTTAATCTAAGCTCAATAGCTTATATAGTCATATGAATCTGAACCCAGTTAAGTACCCATACATTTTGGTGTCTTTGGCTCTTTAACAACCATAGCCACCACTATCCTATCCTATTAGGCAGGATTGGTGTTAAACCACTAAACATCACATGATCACTATTTCTTATGCTAACACATTACTGTTATTAAAACAGGCAAAACTATCCATACAGTAGTGCCACTCAGTACCAATCAGAGTAATCAATGGATGTCAGAAGGCTTGTCTGGTTGGCATTGGGTGGCACTACTATATGGAGAGTTTTGCCTGTTTTAATAACAGTAATGTGCTAGCATAGGAAATAGTGATCATGTGATGTTTAGTGGTTTAACACCAATCCTGCCTAATAGGATAGTGGTGGCTATGGTTGTTAAAGAGCCAAAGACACCAAAATGTATGGGTACTGAACTGGGTTCAGACCCATATGACTATATAAGCTATTGAGCTTAGATTGAAAATATTGTTTTCCAATTTTATTCTCATAGTTTTAGTAGAGACAAAAGGTAGCTGCTGAATAGTTGCATTAGATCCTAAGATCTAGGTGCAGTGCTCTCAGATCCAAAGCTCCTCACTGACAAAGGCCACAAGCCAGAAACTAGTCTGGGGATATTGGATGAGTAGGCACTAGATAGAAATTTTATGTACAAGCCTTATGGCATCCATTGATTACTCTGGTTGGCACTGAGCGGCACTACTGTATGGAGAGTTTAATAACAATAATGTGCTAGCAGAAGAAATAGTGATCATGTGATGTTTAGTGGTTTAACACCGATCCTACCTAATAGGATAGTGGTGGCTATGGTTTTTAAAGAGCCAAAGACAGCAAAATGTATGGGTACTGAACTGGGTTCAGACCTATATGGCTATATAAGCTAATGAGCTTCGATTGAAAATATTGTGTTTTCAATTTTATTCTCATAGTTTTGTAGTTAAGTCAAGATAAAAGGTGACTGCTGGAGGTTTGCATTAAATCCTAAGATCTAGGTGCAGTGCTTTCAGATCCAAAGCTTCTCACTGACGAAGGCCACAAGCTAGAAACTAGTCTGGAGATATTGATGAGTAGACACTAGATAGGGATTTTATGCACAAGCCTTCTGGCATCCATTGATTACTCTGGTTGGCTCTGAGTGGCACTAGTATAAGGAGAGTTTTTCCTGTTTTAATAGTAATATGCTAGCATAAGAAATAGTGATCATGTGATGTTTAATGGTTTAACACCAATCCTGCCTAGTAGGATAGTAATGGTGGCTATGGTTGTTAGAGAGCCAAAGACACCATAATGTATGGATACTGAATTGAGTTCAAACCCATATGACTATATAAGCTATTGAGCTTAGATTGAAAATATTGTGTTTTCAATTTATTCTCATAGTTTTGTAGTTAAGTAGGTATAAAAGGTGGCTGCTGGAGGGTTGCATTAGATCCTAAGATCTAGGTGCAGTACTCTCAGATCCAAAGCTCCTCATTGACGAAGGCCACAAGCCAGAAACTATCTTGAGGACATTGGATGAATAGGCACTAGATAGGGATTTTATGCACAAACCTTCTGGCATCCATTGTTACTCTGGTTGGCACTGAGTGGTGCTACTGTATGGAGAGTTTTGCCTGTTTTAATAACAGTAATGTGCTAGCATAAGAAATAGTAATCATGCTCATGAATAATTCTACACTAAAAATCTCTCTGCTTTAATTCTCAACATCCCATTATCACTATTTACTTATACAGGCTGTTTATAGTAGCAAACTTTTCTTATAGTAATGCCACCAAATGCAAGCCTTCATAATCAATGAATACAAGAAGATTTGTGCAATATCCCCAGACTAGTTTCTAGCTTGTGGCTTTCATCAATAAAAAGTCTTGGAGCTAAGAGCACTGCACCAAGATCTCAGGATTTAATGCAATCCTTGAGCAGACATCCTTTACTTATTTAATTAACTATAAAGCAAGAAGCCCAAAATGAAAACACAATGTTTTCAATCCAGCTCATTCGCTTGTAAAGTCATATAAATCTGAATTCAGTTCCACATCTATACAATTGGATGTCTTTGGTTTTTCAAAAACTACTGACACCATTATGCCATGGGCATGATAGGAATAAAACAATCAAAATATCACATGATTACCATTTCCTATTCCAACACAAGCTATTAATAACAATAGCAAACTCTCTATATAGTTGTGCCACCAAGTGCAAGCCTTTGCAATAAATGAATGCAAAATTTGTGCATAAAATTCCTATCTAGTGCCTACTCATCCAGACTAGTTTGCAGCTTTCATCAGTGAGGAGTCTTGGATTTGAGGGCACTGCATCTAGATCTTAGGATCTAATGCAACCCTTCAGCAGCCACCTTTTATCTATTTGGTTAATTATAAAGTTAGGAGCCAAAGATGAAAACACAATGTTTTCCATCCAAGCTCATTCGCTTGTACAGTCATATAGATCTGAATTCAGTTCAGCATCTATACATTTTGACACCATTATCCTATGGTCAGGGTAGGAATAAAACCAAAACATTGTGTGATCATTATTTCATATGCTTATACATGCTGTTAATAACAGTAGCAAACTCTCCATACAATAATGTCCACCCAAGTGCAAGCATTCATAATCAGTGGATGCAAGAAGGTTTGATCCCTATTAAATGTCTACTCATCCAATATCTCAAGATTACTTTCTAACTTGTGGCTTTTATCAGTAAAAAGACTTTGAATTGAGAGCACTACACCTAAACCTCATATAATCCTCCAAAAGCACCTTTTACCTATTTGCTTAACTATAAAGCTAGGAGCTCAAGATGAAAACAATGTTTTCAATCCAAGCCCAATCACTTATATCATCATATAGACCTGAATTCAGTTCAGCATCATGTCTGGCTTTTCAAAAACCATAGACATCATTATCCCATGATCATATTAGCAATAAAATCATCAAAACATACTGTGATCACCATGTCATAAGCTTGCACAGGCTGTTAATAGCAGTAGCAAACTCTCCATATAGCAGTGCCACCAAGTGCAAGCCTTCACACTCAATGGATGCAAGTAACAAGCCAAAAACTAGTCTGATAATATTGGATGAGTAGGCAGTCGTTAGGGATTTATACACAAACCTTTCTTGCATCCATCGATCATGAATGGCTTGCACTTGTGGCACTACTGTATGGAGAATTTAATACTGTTATTAACAGCCTATGGAAGTATATAAAATAAGTGATCACATGATGTTTTGATGGCTTTATTTCTATCATAACCATGGGATAATGGTATCTGGTTTCTGAAAAACCAGACACACCAAAATGTATAGATGCTGAACTGAGTTCAGATCTAAATGACTATACAAGTGAATGAGCTTGGATTGAAAACATTGTGTTTTCATGTTGGGTTCCTACCTTTATAGTTAACCAAATAAGTAGAAGATGGCTACTGAAGGGTTGCTTTAGATCCTAATATCGAGGTGCAGTGCTCTCAAATCCAAGGCTCCTCACTTATGAAAACTACAAGCTAGAAACTATTCTGGTGATATTGGATGAGTAGGCACTAGATAAGAATTTTATGCAGAAACCTTCTTGTATCCATTGATTACGAAGGCTTGCACTTGCTAGCACTATTGTATTTAAGTCAATAATGGGTGTTCAATGTCTTTATGCATCTTACTCCATAGTTAATATGAACAAGATATTTATTTATTGTAAGATAGGCTAGTCACCTTGAGAATTAAAATAACAGAGCTAGTACATGAGATAAGGCTATAAAGGAATGTTGGGTATATCTATTGATAAGGGTTTTATAGGATATATTTCTATGAAAGTGGCACTTAAAGCTCATGGGGTTTTATAAAATATTTTACCTAGGCTAAGTCTGGAAGACTGGTGGAGATGGATATTCAAATAAGGTGATTAGGCAAAATAAACAATGGCTATCAGTTTAATCCCTTTTTTACAGTATAATATGTGATCTAGTGCAAGTCTTCATTCAATACTCATATGAGGTGGGACATTAGAAAGGGCTTTATCTACATCTCCTATGGCTCCTGATGAGGCCTAAGAATTAGGGTAGGTTACTAATAAAAAAAATGGTCATTGCATTAGTGAAACTTTTGCTCCGCCTGATCTTCTAGTTGAGTGATAGGATTTGAATGTGATAGAGTTGGGTAGGTAGTTCCCATTATAATATATATCCTTTAAAATTAATGTGTACATTGTGTAACATGTCTATTTTCTTTGTGTTGTTTTCAAATTTATCAAATTTTTATTTTTTAAAAAAAGATGCCTGATAAAAATATTTTGCAAACTATTGTATTTTTTTTTTCTTAATTGGTGAAAAGTTCTTCAGATAGTCTGGATTATATTACCCAAAATCTTTTTTTTTTAATGATACGATCAACAAATCTATACATATTGTTTTAATTCCTAACATTTTTTGCTTTTATATATTCTATGATGATAATGATCTTCTCACTTTCATGTTTTTAAATTGTATAAAAAAGGTAAATCATTGAGCATATGGAAAAAAATAATACTCCCCCCACTAATGAAAGCCATATCATATTATATTGCATCTTCTGTTTTTACAGTTTGCACAAGACACTTATCTAACCAATCGAGACTAATACAAGATCTTTAATCTATACTTAATAACTAGTTACCCATATACCTTGGGAAAAAATGCTAATCCTTCTTATGACTTGAAAAAAATATAAACCACTAATTCAATATCTATAAAATATGGTATACTCCACATCAATGATGAAAGCTATATAATAGAACAATCATATTTTTTGTTTTTACAATCAATGCCTCTGACAATCTCAGATTAATATAAAACCACTAAAGAAAATCATTCTTATTTACTATATTAAATGTCTTTCAAATCTTTATTTATACAAATCTAAATTTTTTCTTTTTTTAAAATTTATATTGAAATCTTTTACATCTTCATGAAACTAACTACAAATTCCAATGATGGCTATCAACATGTAAGTCATTGAATGATGATTCAAGAAAGTTTTACGTTTATATAGATACATTATGTAGTAAATAAAATATTTCTTAATTTTAACAGTTATTTTCTCACTGATCTATTGTAGGACTTAAATACTTATTGATTTATTAGTTTTGATTTCTGTATGACTATTTATATTATCAGAGATGGCTTCAAAAGACATGCATTGCAGGTAGACACTATCACTTATGAGGCAAAAAAAAAATGTTAAAAATTTATGAGTAAATTAATTATAGTTCCTCATCCACATAATTATAGCCACAAGTTAATCAATGTGCTTTTTGAGTTTTTTAACTCAAAAAGAAAATAAAGCTGGAAAGGCAAAGAATAAAAGTTTTAAAACATAGGAAAGAAAAGATTACAGTCATAATTATTATGCATGTAATTTAAAGATGGAAATGTAGTCACAAACATACAAACTTACTATAAAAATAAGCAAATGATGACAGATAGCAAGAGATTTATAATGATCAAAATCTGCATTAATTTAAGAGAATGAAATAACAGAATAAAAAAAAGATGAATAAAGTAATAATAATTTACTCTATATAAAATCATACATGAAATGAAAATAGAAGCAAAATGATGCAGTTCACTAAAAATCCTGGATGTAAATCTGTTAATAAATGTCTAAAATTTCTCCTATCGGGCCATTGTGCAAATTATTGTTAAAAATTTTGCAGAAACAGAGCATTTGCAATAAAAAGACCCACCCAGTATTCTGATAAAGTATTAATAATTATTTATTTAACAATAAATTTGCTCTGGCCCAATTAAATATATGTTAAAGAAAAAAAAAATGCATTTTATGAAATAGTCAATGCGGACTTATTTAATGCAGGAAAAATAAAACTTACTTTTGTAAGTAATTTTATAGTTTTAAACCACTAAATATCACATGATCACCATCTTACTAGCACATAATTGTTGTAAACAAACGCAAAACTCACCATACAGTAGTGCCACCCTGTTCCAACCAGAGTAATCAATGGATGCCAGAAGGCTTGTGCATAAAATCCCTATCTAATGCCTACTCATCCAATATCCCCAGACTAGTTTCTGGCTTATGGCCATCATCAGTGAGAAGCCTTGGATCTGAGAGCACTGCACCTAGATCTTAGGATCTTATGAACCCTCCAGCAGCCACCTTTTAACTCTACTTTACTACAAAACTATGAGAATGAAATTGGAAAACATAATAATATTTACAATCTAAGCTCAATAGTTATATGGGTCTGAACTCAATTCAGTATCCATACATTTTGGTGTCTTTGGCTCTTAAACAACCATAGCCACCACTATCCTATTAGGCAGGATTGGTGTTAAACCACTAAATATCACATGATCACCATCGGTTGTATTAGATCAAGGGTCGCCAAACTTTTTTGATCATAGACCGCTATATAATTTTTCAAAATCTCCATCGACCCCCAAAAAAGTAATTTTCAGTTAATTAAAATAAAACTATCAATTAGGTACTGTGTTTGTACATTTATTTTATGATTTTAAACATTTATTAAAGTAATTTTACATTGTGTAACAATAGTTTTATGAAAAATATGTGTGATTTGCATATTAAGAATTGTTTTCCCTTCGACCTCCAATCGACCCCCTGGCTCAGATCGACCCCTACTTTTGTTAAATAGACCCCTGGGGGTCTATATAGACCACTTTGGCGATCTCTGCATTAGATCCTAAGATCTAGGTGCAGTGCTCTCAGATCCAAGGCTCCTCACTGATAATGGCCACAAGCCAGAAACTAGTCTAGGGATATTGGATGAGTAGGCACTAGATAGAGATTTTATGCACAAGCCTTCTGGCATCCATTGATTACCCTGGTTGTCACAGGATGGCACTACTGTATTGAGAATTTTGCCTTTTGTTTAATTTTATAGTTTTGTTAAAATAAATTAACGTAACTTATAAAAGTTCTTTTTTTTTTAAGTTTCTTTAAATTAAATGTTCTTCCAGAGACAATTTTATGTAACATACTAGATATGGGATAAAAATTGCAAAAAGCATAAGAGATATTTTAATCTTACTGCAAGTTTTTTTTTTTTTTTGTCTTTTGCAAAAAATAATTTGAATGCATTGATGATAAATACTTTATTATTTGCATTCTTTCAATCTTTCTTTCATTTCTATAAATAATCTGTTTTCAGAAATGAAACTTAGAAATACACATCTACACTAAAAAGTTTATAAAAAATCATAAGTGATGAGTTTATGTAACACATTAAATCGGAAGAATTTTAAATTCTATATATTCGTGATTGGTATCATTCTTTTCTAATTTTATGCAACTTTAATATAATACTGTTGGAATTTCAAAAACACCATATATATATTGTATGAAAACAAGTATTAGAAATAAATATATTTCCATGAACTTTTAAAGTGCTGGAAAGCGGAGTGAGCCCTGAGGAGTTAGGTGTGGAAGAGAATAGGGAAGTTGTGGCCTCAGTTTAATTATAAATGCTAATGATAATTATTAGTAAATTAAGATATTAAAGATATTCATGTAATCTTCATACAAGTCAAGTTTTCTAACCATATCTTATGCTTAAAAAAAATCGCAAATTTCCAAATTTAAGCAAAATTAGGACCAATAACAATGGAAAATTAGATCTATGATTATAAACAGAAAAAAAGTGGCATGAAACTAATAATAATTAGTAAAATTTATTTACTTCAAATAAATCTACTTCAATTTATTATATTAAACTTATTTTAATGAATAATTTTTTTAACATATTCTATTATGTGGGCATTATCATAATTAAAATTAATTTTAAATTGACTATAATTCTTCACATCTCAAGAAAAATTTTACATGCTTCTTATTATATTTTGAAGTATACCAATATGTAGTAAAGAATTTTAGCTAATATTTAAAAAATGAAAAACATAATAATTAATATAGACAATATAAAAATAGTTTTATTATTTAATATCTTGGTTCTCTTAATACTTTTTCCACACTTAAAAAATTTGAAATAAGAATTTTAAAAACAATTGAAATAAACTACTACCTAATTTTCACTAACTACATTATACTGCAGAAAATATTAGTCATTGTTACTACATATGTTCGTAGTCATCAATGAATTAAAAATTTTAAATCAGCAATGTTGTTTTTAATTTATTAAATGATGCGAATATAAACTACTGAATAAGATTATACTGATAATTCCATCCGTAATTCTAAATGAAATGCTTGAGAATATTTAAATGTAGCAAAACAAACGGATGCTTAAGATTTTTTAAAGATATACATAAAAAAAAATACCATATAATTAAAATGCACAACAGTTAAATTAGCAAATTATTTATCATTTCATGCAAAGCTACCTCAATGAATATAATTAGCTTGTAAAATATGCAAATTAAAAACAAACTGTAGCGCAATTTAACAAAAAAAAAAAAAGTATAAAAGCTTACCATCATATAAGAAGGAAAAGATGTCACCATGATTACTTTTATTAATTACTATAAATATAACAGTATAACACAACTTGTATTTATTCCTTAATCTTGTACAAAAGATGTAACATTATAACTAAAAAATTGAAATACTTATAGCAATTAAACCTTTAATGCTTTACTTATTTCATAAAATAAGTAATTACTGTATTTACATGTATAAAAATAAAATGTGTTAACATTTGCACAATTATTCGAAAACAACCGAGATATTTTTAAAATGGGGAAAATAATATTAAATATGCGTATGACCAAAAAAATAGAATATAGTTTCGTATTCATGTTTTTCTTTAAATGACATAATTTTATTAGTGAGTTGAATGATTTCAATAATTTAATTTTTAAAAAAATTCAGGAATAATAATACTCTTTTTATTATTGTATGAAATAACTATTTTTACAAATTAAATACTGCATAGAATTTATTTAATCACGTTTGTGCGAGATTGTAATTCGTTACTGTATTTGTATCCAGAATTTTTATTTATAGTATTGTGCGGTATCTTGTTTATTTCATTTCGTTCTTAAGATATTCTTAAAAAAATTAAAGTAAGTTTTTAA
Organism: Epiperipatus broadwayi; assembly: GCA_028023455.1. Classification (NCBI taxonomy): domain Eukaryota; kingdom Metazoa; phylum Onychophora; class Udeonychophora; order Euonychophora; family Peripatidae; genus Epiperipatus; species Epiperipatus broadwayi. Next base: position 3,480,186 of record JAQFVV010006329.1, read on the forward strand.
TTTAGCATATATATTTAAGTCATTTTTTTAAAAACAAGTTTTTAAATTTATGATAATATTTAGTTAATTCGTAAATAGTAACGAATTACTCGCAAAAATTGATAAATATGAATATTATAGTTCGCTTGATTTTTCAGGTTGCTCGAAGTCTCATTCAAACTATTGTGATAATGGAGTTAATCACCTCATTGCTGGTCGTTATTTTTTTAATATCAAAGCATTATATACTTTTGCAATGAACTTTTTAACCTAGTCATTCATTAGACTAGAGATTACCCCATAAGTGTAATTTTCACTACACCACTTTACTGTCCATAGAATACTCAAAAGTGTTGTTCACATCATAGTTCAAAAGCATTACGAAGTAGCATATACTGAATTTATTTGAAAAAGCGTTTTAGGTAGAGCTGTTTTTGCAAGTTTATTTTGTACTAAAATTATAGCAGTGCAATTTAATTATAATGTGTCTTTATATTCACATACATAGTAGCTGAAAAGTTTTAATTACTAAATATATATTAAATATAAATTACACGCTGGTATATGATTTGAATTATACATTGAAATCTTGTTATCCGACTAAGAAGATTATATAAATAGTGGTGGAAATAAAGAAGTTAAATGCAATTTCAACATAAATCCATTACTATTATACTATAAGGTTTTTAAAATTTATATCGGATATTATATTTTATAAAGTATGTAAATATATATTATTATGGTTAATTGAACAAGCTATTATTTTCATATAATTCTATTTCATAGATTTTATACAGAGCTTTAGGCTGTAATCAGTTAAAATAAATATGAAAATTAGTATATATATAATACTTATTGTGAACATTATTAATTTATGTTTTTGCAGTATCTATAGATAATTTATATGTTAAAAATTCTTAGTGTTTTGTATCACTTTTTTTGCGACAATATTCACACCAACTTGTTAGTTCTATGAAACATTAAATAAATAAAAAGATTTATTTAAGTAATTTTATTATTAAATATGAATTTTTTCACACATGCACATCCAATCATTTTTTGTATAGTGAAGTTTTTTCGCATTTTTCTTTCAATTTTGTAGAGCATTTATTGATTGAAAAAAGCCTATTTATTTTATGATTATATATTGCTATATTGATTTTTTGATGTTTTTTTTTTTTCAATTTGATTTTCAATTTAATTTATTTAAAATTAATATGTATTAATAATTATCATAAAACTTAAATACAAATTATTGTAAAAGTAAAAAAGCAACTATATATACAATTTATAATCACTCAAAACGATTTATGCTTATATATATTGTAATCTCATTTTGAAGTAGTCAAAAATTACTGACAGATCTAAAAATAAGAAGTATTACCAATTTATTTTTTAATATTTTTACATTTTTGACAAAAAATAATGTTAAGGTATTAAGAGAAATTTGAGTACATTAAAATTGCTTCTGAAAATTGATTACTTAATTAATTAATTAGTAGAAAAGTTGAATAACTGTAATACCAAAGTGATAATTATTTTTCCCCCTATTATCAAGTCACTAATGAACTTGTAGATTTTCAGCCAGATTTCTACTGATAATTAAAGTTGTGAATAAAAATAATAATAAAAAAAACAATATATTTAATTAAGGTAAAAAATAAATAAATAAACTTATCATCAAGAGAAAAAGAAACGATCTTCTCAAAATTATAATTCTTGTACTGTACAATAATAGTTAACAATTGTTAGTTCTAGAATGTTTAATGCTTATTCATTAGTTCTGACAATCAACAACAAAATTGTAATGATAATTTGAACTTAAATGATAATGCAAAGACTTTCCTAATAATATATGAAATGCCTTAGCATAATTGCACTTTTTATATTTCAACAAATATATTTTTTAAAAAATTAATCCAAATCATATATTTGACTATTATTTGTAGTACTCTATATTTACTTCTTACGTAATCTTTAAAACAAATCATATCTTCTAGTGCTTAAGATTTGTAGAATATTAATTATTTGAAATGATTGGGAACAAGAATGGTTTGGAAAATCAAATGATTATGATAGTGATTATATTAGAAAATATTCAGATTCTGCAAACAAGCTACACAAAATTATTATTACTATTTTTTTGTTTTTAAATATAAAGGATTATAAATAAAATAAAAAAACAGTTGATTCAGGAAATGATTAATAAATAATAACCAAAGCATTTTGAAGAAACATTGTATATTCATGCATGTATCTTCATTTTCCCCTAGAATCATCTATTGTAAACTTGATTAATGAATGGACATCAGAAGATGTAATGTTATAAAATCTCCATACCAATTTTTGGCATTTGCCTTCATTAGTGAAAACTAGGTTTCAAAACTGGAACTAATGCACATCTAACCTAGGCCAAACCACTTGCATAGCTATAAGGATCAGTTTATATTCATTTTAAAGATTCAACTGTAAGGCTCTTCGACTCGTTGATTAGCAAAGTTAATACCAGCAACATCACAACCCTCTCATATGCTTTTAAGAGCAGTTCTCTTCGTTCTTTTTCCATGCTCTCCTATAAGTTTGAATTATCAATGGATACTGAATCATGTAATGCTATAAAATACCCATCTCCAGTCAAGAGATAGCAGTTATAGAAACAGATCTCTAAATATAACTTACAGTCAGTTCTATATAAGTATTCAAATGAGTTAGCCTGGATTTAAATTGTTAGGATTTTTTTCAAGTTATTAGCTTTTACAGTCAAGTGTTGGTGGTCGAGTGGTCAGCACAGCTGCCTTACAACCAGTTGTCCCGGGTTAGCGGGTTCACTTCCCGGCCGATGCTATGACACATGGAAAAAAAAAAAGATAACTGATCAATCCATTAATGCATTAGTTCCAGCTTTGAATTCTAATCTTCACTGATGAAGACAAAAGCTACAAATTGATCTGGAGATGGCAATTCTATAATACTATTGCAGTTATTGTCCATTGATTATTCAATATTATAGTATATGACTAGAGTAGAATGAAGACAATTGCTCTTGAGAGTCATGTACTGTTATTTATTATAAATATTGTATATTCATACTTTGTTTAGAGTTAGGATGTATTTCAGGAAAACTACACAAGTTAAAATCTAAGCAGAATTAATTTAACACATTACACCATTTGTAATGAAATTAAAATAGATTGATGTACAAATGTATCATAATAAAACAATGTTTTATTGAATAATTTAATATTAAATTACGAGATTTTTACACTATTTGTCATATTACTTTTGAAGGAAGAACTTTGCTCCTTTCCATTTAGCAAAAATAAGATACAAATAATATGTGATTTATAAATCATTATTACATCATGTTTTCCTGAAGGTTTGTGATGTTGTTATTTAATTTGTATTTATATATTTCGTCATCTAATATAAATATTGAATGTCTTTAGAAAAATTTAATTTACTTAAATATTCCAAATACTTTCAATTGTTAATAATAGCATACAAGTTAATAGATGCACGTTTTGAGAGATATTATTCTTCCTGATATAAATAGTTAAAAATTAATGGATTAAGTATCAATGCACTAAGATTATTAGAGCCTATAATTTATTTTCAGGAATGATAATAATTTTGGGTAATTCATATTAGCAACACATTGAATATAATAAATGTTAATATTACTAAAAACAAAACAAAAAATATTTTTTATAGTGTTAAAATAGTTATAGGCTACTTTAAGCATTATAGAATAATAATTTTCTTCAGCAAACATCTGTCATGAAATTGGAAATACATCAGTATATCTTATAGAAATGTTTGTGAATCGGAGTTTTGAACTAGTGGTAATCAGTAAATTTATGGCTACCAAAAATAATAATCTTAATGTAACTTTGTCACTACTTGCCTCTAATTATAGTAGCATTGTAATTTTATTTACATGCAATAGATTAGATGTATCAATTGATGTCCTCATTGATTTCATTAATGTAAATATTTTGACTATTTTCCAGTAAATCTTTTTTTTACGTATATTGTATATGTAATAACTCTACCCTTCCTCCATCCCTTCATTATTTTTAAGCAAATATAATTTTCAACAAATGTATAATTAAAATTAGTTAGGCTAAAAAAAGAATGTTGAACTATCTTCGGCTGTATTTAACAATAGAGCATGAAATAATTTTATATATCTTTGGTTTATGCATACTCCATTCATTATATTTGTGAATTAAAATTCAAGTAGATTGTATATTAATTAAATCCTTTTTTTTTTGTTTATAAGATATTAATGGCATTTATTAATATAATATTTTCAATCACACAAGATGAAGATATTTCGAAATTTGTTCCTGTTTCAGCAAACTATAAGTTTCCCACATCATTTCAGCAAATATCTTTATCTCATTCATCTATCTCTTTCTAAATCTTTTACAATCTTTTTATTGTACACAAACTTTTATAATTATATAACATTTAATTACTCTTGAATTTATTTAAAGATTAATCAACTTTAAAACAAACTGATATTTTTTGTTGTCATTATTGTTGCTGGTGTGTGTGTGCACATATATACACACAATACAATATCAATAATGCTACAGAAAATTTGGCAATTTTTAAGATCACAGCAAAATTTATGAGCTGGTCTTTAAAATTTTGTGTCTATCCTAGTTTATTATTTTAGAATAAGTTAATAATTTTTTAAAATTTAATATTGAATACACAGTTATTAAAGTAGTAAATACAAATTCAGATGTGTAAATAAAATAATTTGAACATATTTTAAAATTAAAAAATATAGTTCAATAAATTTCTGTAAATTAGGATATGTATTTGACATAATTGTCACGATTCTGTTTTGTTTTCTTAGTTTTATTCAACTTAATTCATGGTTTTTATCGCCCCTCCCCCTAATTTTAATTGCCAAATTTTACATGTAAAATTACCTGAAATAAAATAAGGCAAAAAATAAATCAATCTACAAATGCTACCATGAATTTTTTAGTAGAAAGTGAGAAAGAAAAAAAATTTGCAATTTTATTTTTTTACTTTGCTGTATTGAGATTAAAATATGTTTAACACAATATTTTCTAATTTTATGTATGACTATAGCTACTGTACTTTATTTAATATATATTTTATGGAGGGGGGGGGGCTAATCACTTTTTATTATTATTATTATTCCATCTGATTGGCTATCACGTAAGCATTTTTAAAGCGTATCTGTTTGAAGGTGTTTAGCTTTCACGTTATTATAATATTATCTGTTTACGCTTAAATTTAATATATTTACATTTATTAATATTATTTCATTAGATTTAAAAATATTGCTTCGTTGTAAATCGGATGATTTCACGTTGTTAATTTATATATATAATATTTAGTGGATTAAATATGAAGGTATTTAAGCTTCACACTCTTAGTTCAAAATGCTTTAGTCTGGCTTATTTAAATATAATTGAGGCATAGATTAAGATGGGTTCCATCTTTTTCTAATAGTTCTGGCTTGTGTTTTAGAATTTAGAGTCCCATGTGATGCCATTATTCCATCTGATTGGCTGTCACGTAAGCATTTTTAAAGCGTATCTGTTTGAAGGTGTTTAGCTTTCACGTTATTATATTATTATTATTATTTAATACTATATATACAATGTATTATGTATATAACTATCCATTATTATTGGTATAAAAATTAAATTATTTAATATTTACATTTGCATAAATTTTCAGGATTAATATTAAATGAGTTTTCAGTACATTTTATAATGAAGGACTGAGGTTAATTGTTTAATTCTTATAAATAGCTTGCACTTATGTACTACCAAATATGTTTGAAAATAAAAGACTTTTTAAAAGTGTAAACTAGTTTATTATGAATTGCATATTACATTTATGTTGTTTTTAATATTTTTGTGTATATAAATATTATATACGATGTAATGACTTGTTAACACTAGAAAGTAGTTATAACTTGCTGGTGACAATATGTGTATTTTCTTATTCTATGTAGTCTTTTTTGTCAAAAAAAATTTTGTTTGTTGTTGTTAAACTTTTTGCAGAATACCACTTAATATGCTTAAATTATGGTGTTAATACTTTTGTTTACATAAGTACTATAGATGGTGTAATGATTTTTTGTTAAGACTAGAAAGAGTTACAAAATGTGTTTTTTTATTCCAGTTTTTTTTTTGTCAAAAGATTTTTTTTTTTTTAATTGTTAAACCTGTTTACACAATATCACTTAATATGCTTAAATTTTTTTGTGAAATAGATGAAGATTGCTGTGGAAGGTTGTGCTCATGGAGAATTGGACAAAATTTATGACGCACTTGCTCTTATTCAAGAAAGAGAAAATATCAAGATAGATCTTCTTATTTGTTGTGGAGATTTTCAAGCCGTGAGAAATAAAAGTGATCTTAAATGTATGGCAGTTCCTCCTAAATATCAACGAATGAATACGTTTTACAAGTATGTGTGCGTATATATGTATTATTTGTTTAAATCTTAAGTTATGTGTATATATAAGTAAACTAAATATAAGACAAAGAAATCAGCATAGCCCTGAGGATAGTTATTGATTTTTGACTTATAAATATCAGATTATTAAATAAATATATTATTTAAATAAAAAAATGAGTACTAAAGTTTTTATAAGGAACTTGGCAAAGTGATGATGAAAATACCTTATTCAACAGCTAAAACTCCCTAGATCGATTCCCAGCTGGATAATTAAAAAAAAAAATTTTCCCAGTCATCTGAATGAAAACTGCTGTGCTGATTCTCTCATTTAAGTAGTCAAACACTGACTTATCTAGCGATTATCCATGGATTAGCATAGTGGTAGCAGTGGCAGACTCCAAAACTAAAGATCTCTGGATTATTTCTCAGCTAAGGAAGTAGTTGCTCAAATTGAATGGACCTTATTGGGCTTAGCTTATCATTTTGGTGTCGTAATACTATTTTACTTCCGAATTTAACAGATCATAACATTATTTATTATGTACTAAAGATTTAATATAATTTTCAACTACTTCTTTTCTTATGTATTGATTTTTACTTTAACATATCATACCATTTACACCTTCTTAAACACTTTATCAATATATCAAACTAACAGTTTCAATTGCCCCGAAACTGTTAGTTTGATATAAAAGTGATATACTAAAGATTTATTTACAAAATAAAAAAAATTTGAAACATAATGTTCTATTGAAAGATCTAAGAAACAAGCAAAAAAAAAAAAATTGTCACTATGTTTTAATAATTGACTTGGAATTAATTTATAATATTATCTGTCAAAATGTCTCAATAGAGTTTTATATTTATTTTGTGCATTTGCATTGACAGAAATAAAAGTCTGTAATTGAGCAAAATGAAGAGAGCTCTTTTTTTACTAAATGGATGAAGTAAATATTAATTACTATGGCCTATTTATTTTTTTAAATGCCTAATTATTTTTTTAATAAAATGTATAAATTTCAAAATATATTAAAAATTTAATAGTTTATCAGAATTCCAGGAGTATTCCTCATTAGTAATACTGCCCTTCTTGTCAAAGGTGATTTATGAGCATCTTCTTTTGAAAATATATACGAAGTGAGCCTTAATTAGTTTTCATCACAAAGTTGATACATCTTAAAAACAAGTTGATATGTAAAAAAAAAAAAATTATTGCAAGAATTTCACAAGACTGAAATATGTATATTATTCAAAAAATAATTGTGCTATAAAAATTATTTTGTTTTGTAGATAAAAACTAAATCATTAATTTTGAAAAAAAGATAATAAAATTATTTCAGTAAAGAATTCCAAAAGTGAGCAGCATGTGGGAGGGGGTAAATAAAATTGAGGCATTACTGAAGTACATTGAAAAAATAAATAAAACAAAATGATTATTTTTAGTAATGGTGAAAGTATTCAGCTAAATTCAGAAAGACAGTAACAGAATTACTGATGCAAAAAAAGAAATTATCAATGAAATATTGATTAATTAAACTTCTTAAATTTAAATGAATAGACTAAGATTCGCCATTATAAGAAAAATATGCAATAGAATTGTGTACTTTGTGTAAAATAAAACATTGTAAAAAAAAATAATAATAATTTATAATTGGGTAGCTTATTAAGTTTTTCTGAAAAGTATTGAAGAACTTGAGAAGAAATTCAAACATTTGAAACAGTTTGATAAAATTAAAATATAGATTTTTAGCTTTAGAATTAAACTTAATTAAATTAATATTTTTTCGGAATATCTGTTTAAGACGTCATTTAATGAAGAAAGTAGAAAAAGTTGTTTGTGTTAAAGAGTATTGTATAGTGAAAATATAACCAAAAAATTCCATTGATACCCAAAAATTTTATTATCCTTTGGGAGATGGAAATGAATTGGTTCTTAAACTGATTTTTTTTGTAATCTAGAATCTATCAATATTTGCACTTACATGCTATATTCAGAAAAGCTTAATATTATACTGAATTCATACTTATTGAGGCTTTCGAAGTGCTAAATCTCAATACTATAACGGACGGAAAGATTCCCACTTAGATATATAGATCAGATTCAACAATCAGCTGGTTCGATCACAATGTATGACCAACTTACATAAAGTATTTATGTGATGATACATTTATCTATCGAGCCCCAAACGTTGCTAGTGCCAGATATAATGGACGGAACGATGCCAACTAGCCCCAAAAGTTGATGATACCAGATGTAATGGTTGGTCAACTACCTTGCAGACTGTACTACTATGCAGATGTAGCAATATGGTGTGGCGTTAAGTTAATATGCTCTAATTTATTACCCCTAATGAAACAATCTGCAAAAACCTACCAGGCTTAGAAGGGAAAAAAAGTTACATCCAACTATGTTCAAACTGTGGGTCATCTGATAGAATGCTAATGAGAACCCGATGAAATGCTTAATCAATGATTGCATACCCTTTAATTGACTAACTCTATCCCTATTTAATAATATTAAATGCAATTTAGGTTAGTTCATCCTCTTTTCCCCCCTTTTTAAATTCCATTATGCCCTAATATTCAAGCCCAGAGAGAATATTGCTTTTAACTCCTTTAGCAGGTATGAACAGATAAACACAGCAACACCTGCACCTATATATAGGTTACAACTAGCATTTATATATTTGTTTTATTTTCAAGCTTTTATATAATAAGAAAAATAGATGTGTGTGCATGTATAATTATTTGTAAACTGTGGAATGTCAGGACAACTCAATAAACCAGAGATTGGAATAATACAAACTCTCAAACATTTATTAACTATATCAAGTATAACAACAGTAGTAATGATAAAAAAATATAAAAAATAATGATCATATGTACATGTGTCACATGTGAACCTCTACCATTTTACTAATTAATGATTATTATAATCCAACTTTTATACCCCATGGTAGAAATCCACCTATGTCACTCATTCTCTACAAATTATAATTATATAGAAAAATAAACTTTAGTTATTTAATATCATTGAGATGCTGGCTAGCTAAATTATATATTTACAAATGTTAGTCTATTTAACAACTTTCCCCAATTTATATATATGATAGAGACAGATACTAGTTGATAGTCAGACATACTAGAAAATATATGTATAAGGTTATTCACAAAATAAAACATAATATGTATTCTGTATAGTGTTGTAATTTAACCTATGAAAATAAATTTAGATAATCTTACCTCAATATTTATGTGGATAGCCTGATGTGAAGATGGGTGAACCTAAACTTTATTTACAATGAAAATATAAAAATATCAAAATGAATAATCCCTCCTTCTCTTCTTTGCTAATTCTGAAAAATGAGGCTTCAGCATCTGAGTGTGAAAATACAACAGATAACATGAATAAAAATAAATAAATAAACAAAAATTTACAATATTGATTCATTGATTAAAAATTGTAATTGGAACAAAGTTCATAAAAATCATCATAATAGAAGTAGTAGTAGTTGATATTTAGGCAAGTTGTTCTTCAAAGCAGTTTCACTTAGTAAATCATTTTCCTTAGCAAGAATAGATAGGTACAATGGTGTCTCCTATAGTTGTGTTTAATGGTAAACACCTTGATCCTCATTTGATTCACCATAAAGTATTCCAATCCTTGTTTACTTTGGACTGCAGGCATCTTCTTGTGTGTTTACAATAAAGTAGAAATATATATTGTAACCTAGTGTTATTGACACTTGGTTTACTTGGCATTATTTCTGCAGGAAAACAATGCTATTCTTTAAAGAAATAAAAAGATAAAATAACAATAGTAATAATTGATTAATAAAGTATGCTATTCACTCACTTTGGCATGTTTTGGGTGAATAACTAATAGATTTAATAACTCAATGTCATTTTTAAAGAGAGAACATGAATAATTTAATTGAGATATTAATAATTAGAGCAAATTAATATGGTATAAAAGCTAAACAGTAATTGATTTTGGATGGGTAGAGGGGAGAGTGGATGAGTGTCTTATCATAAAGCACAATAACTTCTGGTAATTTCTTTTTGTAAAAAAAAAAAAAGAAAAAAAAATAATGTTTAAAGAATTATACATCACTGATTGTTAATTTAATGTATTTATTATTATTTTTTTTTATATTGTCAAATTACTTTGTAATCCAGGTAAATAATACTAAAACTATATGATTGTAATAGGTTTTTCCTTTCTTTTGTTTATGTTATAATCAAATGATTATTTTTCTGTAAGAGGTCGCTAAAGTAAAAAAAAAAAAAAAATAACAACAAAACGAAACAACCAATTTCATAATCAGGATCATTTTTTTTTGAAAAATATAGTCTGCTTTTAGTTTTCAAGGAAGGAACAGTGCTGAAATTTGGTAACTCAATTTTTTCATTTTATTTTGCAGAAATAAATGTAATCAAAGTAAAATTTTAATAATATAATGTGTGGCTAAATTTTTTTGATAAGATATCCTGATTTTCTTTGCCATCTACCTATTTAAAGACCTTTTATACTTAAAAGTTTATTGTCTCGCGCTAAAGTTCAAAAATGACAGATGTAACTAAAAGAGTCACGAAAAATTATATTATATCTAAATTAAGGAAAAGAAGCGATTTCCAAGAAAAAATTAATTATTTATTAACTTTATGTCATTTATTGATATTTTCTTGGTATAGAAAGAAAAAAAATAATAATTGAAAGAAATATTTTGAAACCAAGGAAAATCAACTAGAAACATTTTCGCGCTCTTTCTCAATATTGTCTGCCTTTACAAGTAATGTAGTTACATACGTTAAAATATGTTTTATTCACCAAGAATTGTCTGGAAATAATAATAATGATAAATAAGATTAAATTATGCACCTGTATATTTTAAAAAAAAAAAAATATATAAACTTTCTCAGAGTAAATATAGGAAAAGTTATATAGGGGCATTCTTACGGAGAAGTTACCGTTAAAAAAAATTTATAATTCCTAAAGTATGAACAAAACCAAATATCTTAGTGACTTAATGATAAAAATAAATGATATATTATATTACACATCAGTTGGAGTTATTAAAACTTCCTATACATGTAAATCAGCTGCAGTTATTATCAGAATAATCTCGGAAAAATTGCGCATTTCCGTCCATAAGTAAGCTAGCTAATAAGTATACGTATCGTCAATAAAAAAAAAAAAAATTGTGTATGTTTATCGTCTATAGTCAAATATTCGTTTATGTTAGAATATGTATATTTTATTTTCTATGGATCCCAAAATTGTAGCAGTTTAATTCAAGTAAGAATTAATCTTCAATTCTGCTATATTTTTCTTTACCTAATTTATTAAACGCACAAAATAAGAGAAAACTTTTATTTAAAGGAAATAATACCATGCGTTTATTGTTTTTAAACTTGCTTCGTGAAATACGACTGGATAAAGCTCTTCACCTGGACCAATTGCTCAACAGAAAAACATTTTCTAATGAGAGAATATGCACTTGTTAATTAATGATTGTTTAAAACTAAGTTATAAATGATATGTATTTTTTTTGTTATATCACGTAGGTTAAAGTCTGTATGGTCAAGGGATATTTAATAGCCTTGTAATGACAAAGGTATGTTTTAATATAATTATTATAGGTTAAGTTGATATTTAACACGAAAGAAAAAATCTATAAAATATGTTTTAATTATTACATACAATTGTAGGTAGAAATTTTGTATGTTAGATACGTAAAAGAAAAATATTTAGATATTTAAGGGGTAAAATAAATATTGAAAATTATCAGAAGTAACTAAAAAAAAAAAAAATGCTATAACAAAATATTTCTTGTTAAAGTTTTGAAATGAATTTATACTGTATTAATTGAGGAATTTATTCCTAATTATTCTTAAATAACACATCCACTTTATTTAGTTTAAGATAGTATGCTACCAACTATTTTTGAATGTTCCTTTATTAAAATTAAAATTATTATACTTTTATTCTATGATGTCCATTGATTTCAGATGTTGATCAAAGTATACACGGTAACATAAGTTTATTATAATCAGTGTATTTACTTATCCTGCCCAGATATAGCATTGGTATATGCTTAATATTCGCATAGGTAATAATTATAATGTATTTATTTTGTGGGATGAAAAATGATCTCCCCAAAAGCTTTGTTTTCCATGAGAGGAAGATTTTAAATATAATGTTCGGGTATGTTTATAGCCCAAGTGATCGATTCTCATAGATAGGACGATCAAGAATTTATCTAGCATTTAGTATGCTTCATTCGTTTAAATCCCAGGAGAGGATTGTATTTGGTGTGTGTTCGTTGTATGCCCAAGTAAGAGGCAAGAAACCACCAAAATATTTTAATGTAGTAGATTACTCTACAGACCTTCGTGGTTATTCCATATTCCTCATGTGAAAATAAAGATAGCTCCACCATGGAAGGTGTTGATTATTGTGCTTAATTTTGAAAGTTCGGGCAAGATAAAGGTTATATTGGAGGTGTTAGTTCCTCAAGATCCACTTTAGTATAAATAGTGCGTTAGTAACTAAGATCAATATCTGTATTGTGCTGCTAAATATTGCTAGTATTTGACAAGTAAATCAATGGAGAAAGTAATTAAAATTGCGTAATTTAAAACGCTTATTTACTGAAGGAATATTCAAATGCAATATTTAATTCTGGTTAGTAATTAAATAATACTCATATTAAAATTATATGTATGAATAAAATTTGTATCATAACTTAAGTTAGCATTAAGTTAAATGTAAGATGGTAAGTGTAACTTCTGATAACTGGCCTATAATTAGAATAGGTTATCCCATTAAAGACCATAAATAAAGTAAATGTATTAGAAATAAATTTAATATTTTGCGTATTGCATATGATTGGATTAATTAAAAAAAAAAAAAAAATAGTTAGTCAATAATTTTGAATAAAAGCTTCTACAAGGTTACCAAAATTTAATAAACAGTGTATTGGTAATGAAATGTACTTTTAGTTAATCAATCCATATGATTGCATACAGGAGAAGTAGTAACCTCTAGTCCATAACCAAAAGAGTATACAGATTAATGTCAGTTATATTTTATATTTTTGTATTACTATGGGATTATTGAATAAATGTTCATATATATATTTTTTTTTATGATAATAATAAATTATAGTCTTGTTAAAATTTGTTGTAGATTCATTTTTTTTGTTTTTATATGCTAAATATAAGTGTTTGCACAATATTTGCAAAACCTTTTCTTGAGTCCGAAATCATTCCAAATTCTTAAAAACTTAATATACCAGATAAATAAAGTTAAGCAGATCGGAATATGTCATTATATTTTAGTTTAATGATAATTATTTATGGAGTTGAAAACTTAAGACTAAACATTCACCTTTGTAAAAAAAAAAAAAAAAAATGAATTTATTCCCAAACAATTAACTTTGGTTGCACATTATTCCATTCCCATTTAGTTAAATTGTCTAAGTAATAAATCTTAGTTATATTATTGTGTTGTCATGGATGATGGAAGGACCCAAAAAGCACCCTTGTCTTTTTATTATTCTGACTGAGATTCTGAAAAAAAAAAGGGCTGTGTTATTCAAAATTATACGTCATTATTGAATAGAATTATCATCTCTTTAAATAATATAGCAGTTGATACGAGAGATGAAGACACATTGAATTTAAGTAAAATAAATGTTTCCTATAGCCGACCAGAATGCCAGTCATATGCGACAACACAATACTGCCGAGCATTTCCTTACATGAAACAAAGAACCCTGAGATTAATATTATTATAATTATTCTTTAAATTAATAAGTGATCAATTATTGTTGTTATTACAATCATGGCATGGCTTAAGAGAATTGAATGTACAATTGTATTATATGAAAAGTATTTTAGATCATATTGGAAAATTAATGGATATGTTGCTTTATTTTGGTTGCCTTAACAACAACCTGAAAAATTAGTGTCATGGGTGAAAAGTGCAAATAAACTAATAAATAAATAAGAAAAGAAGGTAAAATTCGTAATGGGTTAGAATATATATATAGATATAGAGGTTTAATGCAGCAACCATAACACACAATAGCATGTTTTGCTCTAGCCCATTTTCATATTAAAGTACAATTTAATAATTATTTATAATCATATATTTGTATTGAAGCGCTTTAAATATATATTAAGAAAATTATTTCATTATTTTTCTCTTTCCAATTTTCCGCAGACTTAATTCTTGTTATCCCTTTTGAAAAAATTTAAAATATTCAAATTTACTCCAATAACTTTTAAAACACGATTTAATTATTTAAGAATTTATCACTTATTCTTACTTCTTATTTTACTTCCTTTCTTCTGAATTTGGGAAACTTTTAATTACAGCATTTGACTTTTAAAAATGTTTATAATTTAAATAAAAGAAAAAGCAAAACTCCATTTTAGCGTTCCAGATTTTACTTTAAACGACTGTCTATTGTTGTAGCTGCTATCTCTTTTGATAAGAAGCACGATTTGTAAAAAGTTTCTATTTTTATATAAAACGCTGAGAACGCTGATATTTTAAACTGCCTATTGTTTAAATTCATTTAGATTTTTATATGTATTGTTTAAATACATTTCATTTATTACAAATAAAAAAAAAAATAATAATAAAATCAGTTTTATTTTCACACACATGTGTCCATCCAATTAACTTCAGGCCATCCTTAATTCATTTAACTATAAATTAATATTCAATTTTAAATTAAAATATATATATATACATTACAGTTTATTTAATCAAATAATTTATATATATATATACAATATTACTTTGTAAAATATTGATCGTATTTTATTTATTACAACTTAATAATTTATTGTGTATTATATGTATATATGTAATAATAATAACAAATAATCTACCCATTATTAATATAAATTCCAAATAGATTGTGTTCAATAAATAGGCTTGATCCTTTTAGGAATGTGTGCATTGTAAGCTACCCTTTACAATACGTACAAATTTAATATAATATTAAGCTTTTCTGAGTACAGCGTGTTGTGCACAGATATTGATAAATTACAGTTGTGAAAGAAAAGTGTGTTATATATTTTAAATTACAGTAATCTAGAATCAAATATATATATATTAGAAAAATACTTTGCCTAGTTAATATAATAACTGCTAGGAACAGTCGAAAC
The DNA here is from genome assembly GCA_028023455.1 of Epiperipatus broadwayi. NCBI lineage: Eukaryota > Metazoa > Onychophora > Udeonychophora > Euonychophora > Peripatidae > Epiperipatus > Epiperipatus broadwayi. The sequence goes on from JAQFVV010006329.1 coordinate 3,495,810, forward strand.
TGTAAATAAATATATTTTGCTTTAAAGTGTAAGAAGAGTAGAATGTTGTTAGAAGGAAAGCGGAAGAGAAAGTATTGAAGATTATATTACAATATAAGGAATAATACACGGATGTCTAGTTAATAATGAATATAGATTCATCGGATAATTTGAAGGATTATTTTGAAAAACTTAATGACTATAAATATACATCTGCTAAACAACTTTAGATTGAGTTATGAATAAGTAGATTTATAATCATTGCTAGCATTATTAATAGCAGTTGTATATTTAAAAGAATCATTGCACTTTTAAATAATAGTCCATGAAAAAAAGAAAAATAGACATTAAGTATATATTTAGAAATAATTATAAAAATGTGTAAAAGGATACTATAATTGGCTAATCTGACGATTTATATGATGGCATTTTGCTTATAATTATATATTGGACTATTTCCATCACCTAATTGAATTGTTAAATGTTTTTAGAAAAAATTCAACTTTTATTTATATTTTTCTAAATACACTTACCTGTTAGTATGAAACATAATGGTTCGAGTGGTATTCTTCTCTCTTCAAGTGTTGCTGGTCTGACTAATGTGAGCTAATATGGAATTAAACCAGTGACCCTTAGATTTGTGAGTACTAAATTTAAGATGATGCTCTAGCTTCCTTTTTTTTTCCAAAAGGAACAATCAATAGAAATTTTATGTACTTATTATATAGCTTTTTGTTGTTAATATTTATACTTAATGAGAATACTTTTTTTTATGTAGAAAACAAAATTGATTACAAAATAGATTAGTTGTTGTTTTTTTTCTATATTTCTTTTACTTAATTTTTAGATATTATTCTGGAGAAAAGACAGCTCCTATATTAACTATATTTGTTGGTGGTAACCATGAAGCCTCTAATCACTTGCAAGAATTGCCTTATGGTGGGTGGGTCTGTCCAAATATTTATTATATGGGTAAGATTTTAAATAGTCTCATTTTATTGTTTTTGTTTCTTCTCCAACAAAAATAAACGTAACTATTTCTATTTAAAAATTTTGATTATATTTATAGATTTTTTATTTATTAAGAATTTAAATGTTTCTAGTTGTATTCCATAAAGTGTATGCAAACTCTTGGTGGTTGTAAAGGTTTTCTATATCTTGTGACCTGATTTTTTATCTTATAATGTTCTTCCTTTCAACATTATTATGTTAATATTTTTTCTAATGTCAGTTATTATTATATATCCAAATTATGACTATTTTTAATTAACATTTAGGTTTCCAATTAGCATTAAGATTGACTTAATTAATCACTTCACTAATTCTTTTATTCTGCAAGGAATTATAAGCAGTCTTTTCCACTATCACACTTCAAAATTATCAATATCTTTCATTCATCTATATATAATGTAACCATATATTTTAGTATAAAATATAATAATTGATGTAACTGGTATAAAAATTTCTCTGTCTTCTTTTGGTGATTTGATTGGCTTGATTTGCACTTTGAACAGATTACTCTCTTATATTCAAAATAATTTATTAGAGAGAATGGGTAATATTTTGCCTTACTTGTTGTCTATATTATTTTAATAAATTTAAATTGCTTCTTTCCATATACTAATTCACATCAAAATGTTTAACTTTTTAAAAATTTGACAACACATTAAATTTGGTAAAATATTATTAAAAATAATAATATTTTTTATTTTTTAAAATGGTCTTAAAAATTATTTTCATTGAATTAAAAAAAAAAAAACCATTTGTTCAACTAAATTTAATTATTAAAAATAAATACAGTAATTACTTATGCGTTTCAATGTAAAAAAGAAAGGAGCGCGAATTAAAAAAAAGATCGTCTGATAGTGTTGCTTTTGGAGGGAGAAAGAAAAGAAAATGGTAAAAGGCAAATGGTGTAAATATGATAGGCTTATTTTAAAATAGTTAACAAGTAAACGGATTACCACAAAGTTTTCTATAAACGTAAAAATAACATAGTGGTATTTAAAAATAAGATGAATTGCTAAATTTAAAAGTCTGTTCAAGTCGGCTAACCAGGTGGATCAAATCGCTAGTAATAATTTTCCAATATTACATTTGAAATATGTCGGAGCTTTCCAGTTTAAAAGCAGAACTGATTGCAAGATTTTGGTATGTTTTAAAATATTTATTATTCTACAATTTGGAAAAAATTAAACAAGTATTTTAATTACAGAAGTTTTATAAATATGAAAATTTGCCTTTTAAAAAAAAAAAGAAGTTTAAATTAAAGTAAAATGTTAAAGTTATTAACATAGTTTAATATTTCCGTTTATAATTTTAATAAAAAATATAGTATTGATTGATATTTAACTTTGCAATGCCAGTAATATATTTGCTAGTTAATTTGTTTATCATTTGGATAATAAAAACAGTCTTCAAATAATTAATCAAAGCTATTTTCTAATTTTATCGTCAGTTTGGAATGATTAAATTAATTGCTATAATTAGTATTCCTAGATTTAAGCGTGGATAAATAAATATTAGCATGGATGTGATAAACTTGGAACAGTTTTAATAGAGAAATGTAGAAATTAATAACTTATGAAAAAACATTTTCATTTATACTCTGCGTGTTATGTTTTGGAATTGTTTCATGTTTGGTGAGCCACGTAAAATCGTTAATCTAATAGTGCTTATAATAACTAATACAAATGGATAAAATTACATGTATGGAATTCAACTATAATTGTAGCTATTACTTCGTATATTTATTGTTCGACACATCGTACATGGATTTCACGGATCATATTTGTAGTTATAAATTGCTATACAATTTAATTTGTGATACACACACCTGCTAGAATTCATGTATTGAACTATAATATGCTATACATTTAATTTATATCACACACACATCTGTTAGATTTTATGTATTTGATGAATAATGCATTACTTTAATTTTATCGTTATATCGTTATATGAACTTGCATGTGAAGTTCATAAGTTATATTTTATTAAGTTTAAATTAATAGGGGTTGAATAAAATACTTATTCAAGAGAATAGCGCTTGCAAAAAAGCTTGAAAAGTACTAAATGAATTTATGAGATGTATCAATTTTTCATGAGGTATTTTGTGAGTCTTTCCAGATTTCTATTCCTATACTAATATTACTTATATTATATTACATATGTTTTATTTTAACCCAGATAAGTTAGTACATTAGTTGTCCTGATTAGTGTAACATTTTATTATGCAAGATCCCACATTTGCTAAAATGTTAGTGTTTTCTGAATGGTCAGAATAACTGAGGAGGATGATTTTGCACTTTAATGTGAAGTAAATAGTAATGTTGTTTTATAATGTTAAAAGGCATTAATCTGTGCCGGTGGTTAATCCGCAGATTACTTAATTGCCATTTTTTGTATTTTACACTCATTCCTGCGCTGGTGGTTAATCCGCGGAATTGTGTAATTATACTTATTGCTTTATGATGGTGTATAAATCCACAAAGCGTTTAGTGTTATTTAATTCCTATGTGTAGATGAATGCATCCACATGAATATGGTTTTACTTCATAGATATAAGTTGGGCAAAGTATTTTAGTTATTCTGCTAAATCATCTTCTTCCATTTGTAAGTATAATTTATAAGTTAGATTATTAAATTGTAGCAGGACATTCTATTCAAGTTACCTCATAATAATTAACTGTTGGTTGATTATTATTTACCTGAATGTAAGTTTAAATTTTCACTTTATTTAATGATTGCATTATAGCTAAATCCTACAGATATAATATTATTTATTATATTATTATAAGTTTACGATATAGATTTATTGAATCTGGAAATGACATTAGATGTTTCATGAGTTGATGTTGAATTTAGTATAATTTCCTCAATACATTCATTATATCAAATTGAAATATAAGGTATGATTAGGTTTTTAAAAACTGTACCTATGATATGTTATTGAAGAAAGTCGATGGAATTATAATTTATTTATTTTATTTGTTTATTTATGTCTTTAATTATAACATTAGAATTAATTACTTATTATTCATAAATTTGTAAATAAACGTTGATTTATAATTAAACTTACTGTGCCGTTGCTATTTGTCATTCGTAAAATCAGAAATCATAAACCTTGGATAGAGCATACATTGAAGTACATACTATCGTCAACATGATATAAGAGTTTAATGATATTTTGAGAAAACATTTGGATGCTTTTCGTCTTTGGTAGTTTATGATGTGTAAGGTACAATAAAATCCCATTTACCTTTTCCATCATTTTAGCTTTGCGTAGTTGATTCTAGTATACAATACAAATTGATTATTAAACCTGTAAACAGATTTACCAGATAATGACATGATTGAATATATTTACTTAACGTTTTTAAATTGTCATTTGTCAGTATAATAAGAGTCTCAGTGATATAATAAACTATAAAAAAAGAACCCAAGTATTTATGTTTATTTATTGCAAAGCTTTACCTGGACTAGTATTTGTATTAAAAATCATATAGATGGTTTAAAATTTCATAATCTTATGTAGTTCCACAAATTATGCCATCTTGTACATGGTCGGCCATCGGGTCTCATACAATGAAAGTCGCAAATTAAGGTTTGAAAGATAATAACATTACATACTTATAATTTGTTTAATGTATTTTATCATACTACTATGATAGGTCTTCGCGGTACACCCTGGCTGCGATCAAATTAAATCATAAAAAGTTTATGTTATATCATTAGTTTGGTCTGTGGTAAGTTGCTCCAGATTTTGGTTGTGGTCTTTGGTGCACAATATAGATGGCATGATATGCTTTTGATTACAGCTCTTAATAGCTGACAATGTGCTGCGGGAATTGATCGGTGATCAAGGTTACAATTCTAAGCGCACTTATGTTTTGGTGATATTATGTAGTTGGGACAACAATCGAACGGTTACAATATATATAATCCATGTGAATGTATATATGTTTGAACATAAAGCTGTCACGTGTCAACTTCACAACCAATTAAAAAAAGCTATTGTGTTTGTCTACTGTCAAATTTACAGTTGAAAAAAAACAAAACTAAATTTGTTTTTATAAATAAATAACTATACCTATTTAAACTCTAATTTATATCACGACCATTTGATGAAAAGGAAATTTAATTCTGTAATTTAATTGCGAAGAATATTTTATGCAAAGAAAATAATTCTGCTATTAATAAACCGTAATTTTTATAGTTGTCTGTAACGCTGTCAAATTTACATATCAAATATAACATGTGTATTTAAATTTTAATTTAGCTTTATTAATAGTTTTGTGTTGCTAAAGCAACCAATTAAAAAAAAATATAAAAATGACAGCCTTTCAGACCTGGTTCACATTTATTTATATATTAAAATATTTTGTTTAATTTACATTAAATCTTTAAAAAAATTGTTAAAGCAACCAATTAAAAAAAAACAATGACCTTTCCAAGGCTGGATACATCTGATTTTTATATAAAATGTAACTTTCCAAACTGCACCTTAATTCTGGGAACACTATTATGTGGATATATTCTTACTGCTATCTTTGTTAAGTCATCTGTACTAATTTTTACATTTTGGAGTTAAAAAGAATCTATCCACTACAATTATACATTGAAATTTTTTGATACAACAAAATGTTGCAAATTTTTAATCCTTGAAAGATATGGTTTACTACTCCTATCTTATTATTTATTCAGAATACTTATATCATGAATAGATTGTCTTTTTAATATTTAGAAATAGCCTATTGCACTTTTAGAATAAGATTTTTCAAATCTTCTTTATGTCAGATATATGGCAGGTTTACATATTGAAAAATTATCTTCATTATACAAATTAAACGGATAATGATAGGACACAACTTGATAAATGTCCTTTTAACACGTAATCATTCTGTGTTAGTCATTTCTATTTTTATTATGGCTTTATAATGAGAAACATAAGATGTTGATATTTCTAGTTTTGATATATTTGTATAATTTGGATTACATTAAAGATCAGCCTTTTCAAGCTATTGTGCATGCGCTTTTTACGAGTGTTAATAATAAATGAATACTTTCACTCCCAACACAAGATATAGTATTTAGGAAAGAATAAAATGAATCCACTTATTCTTTCCGACCCAAATGCTTATATATGGGAAAATCTTAAATACTGAAAGTGAAAGCGTGAGGATAGACCACTCACTTTAAATTACTGTTTACGATGTCTGAATGAATGATGTCGACGAAATTATCTAGAATTTACTAAACGTCATTCTCAAATGAAACTTAAACATATGTAAATAAGCATTTATTTTTATAGCGCTGTGTTAAAGATCAGTCTTTTCAAGCTATTGTGCATGCACTTTTTATGAGTGTTAATAATAAATGAATACTTTCACACCCAACACAAAATATAATATTTAGGAAAGAATAAAATGAATCCACTTATTCTTTCCGACCCAAATGCTTATATATGGGCAAATCTTAAGTATTGGAAATGAAAGCGTGAGGATAGACCATATATAAGCATTTGGGTCGGAAAGAATAAATGGATTCATTTTATTCTTTCCTAAATACTATATCTTGTGTTGGGACTGAAAGTATTCATTTATTATTAACACTCTTAAAAAGCGCATGCACAATAGCTTGAAAAGGCTGGTCTTTAATGTATTACAATTTATAACACAGCGCTATAAAAATAAATGCTTATTTACATATGTTTAAGTTTCATTCGAGAGTGTGACATTTAGTAAATTCTAGATAATTTCGTCGACGTCATTCATTCAGACATCGTAAACAGTAATTTAAAGTGAGTGGTCTATCCTCACGCTTTCACTTCCAGTACTTAAGATTTGCCCATATATAAGCATTTGGGTCGGAAAGAATAAGTGGATTCATTTTATGCTTTCCTAAATACTATATCTTTTTTGGGAGTGAAAGTATTCATTTTTTATTAACACTCGTAAAAAGCGCATGCACAATAGCTTGAAAAGGCTGGTCTTTAATGTTTTACAATTTATAACACAGCGCTATAAAAATAAATGCTTATTTATATAATTTGGATTAGAAAACAATCAAAACCTTTTAAATAATCAATAAAGCAAAAGAATAACTTTTCTAATATTCGCTAATATTTCTGTCATTCATTTAGAATTGTGTACTCGAGATCTGCATTTTTTTAAAACTACTTATTTAACTGTCATTTTATTTGCCATGTAAATTGTATTTTTTTAATACTATCTGTAGTATAACTTTGCTGGGGTGTGAAATTCGAGCATTCATTTTATAACTGGAATAATCTAGTCCATTTTTATCCAGATTTGATGATAGCAGAACTCTAATAAAATCTTTTTATTTCATCTCTAACTTCTTTACTTAAATCATTTGGAATCTCATCTATAGCTGTCACTTTTTTTTTTTTTTGCAATTTTTTTTTTATGGCTTAACATAGTTAATTATCAAGATCAATGTTTCATAAATGAAATCTTTTTCCTGAAAGAAATCATTGAAATATCTTCTTTTTATACAGATGTTTTGTGTATTTTATTTTTTTTTAATTTAATTACTCTGAAACAATTTTTTGTCTTTAGCATTTTTGAAAGCTCCTCGATGAAATTGGAAGATTCCCGTAATTTTTCTGAAGATGTTTTTTTTTTTTTTTTACATTTTGATATCTTATCTTGTAATTAATAGCATTCCTTAGAAAATTTTTTTTTGTGGTCTTTCTTTGCGTATTGTCGAAAGTGTGCACAAGTGTCTTTATTAACTCTTTGTTAATCTTGTCACTGCAATTTCTATGGCTGAGTTTGGTAACTAATATCCCCCTCCCCCTTATTCATTTTTGGTATATATATCATAAAAGCAATTTTAATTTCTTCATACAGCTTATCAAGGTGATTGGCTATATTATTTGTTCACTGATTTAGAACTTTTTTTCCCCCAATCATCTAAACCAATTCCAAGAAAAATTAACAACCTGTATCTCTCTTCTCCAATCAAAGTTATGTATCTGCTATTAGAAGTTGTTGGTCTGTTCTACAGTCTATACCAGATAAGATCTTAAATTTTTCCAATTCATCCCACATTCATTTATAAAGTCTACTTAATTTTATAATATCTTTCTGGGGATTCACAAATGCATAATTATTGCTTAGGCTGTTGGAAATATGTTTGCAGTAACTAAAATGTTTTTGAATTGAATTTAGATTGCATTCCCCAACTTCATTTATAACATATGTGCTATAATCCATTATTTGCCATAAAATTACTATTTTACTTTTATCAGTCTGCATAGCACATACATTCACCTATAGAATTGTTATTGAGCAGACAGCCTTTAAGTTCTAGAAATAATTCTGACACAGTTTTATCTCGTTACCAAAGCCATGATTTAGTTTGTAGTCAGCAATGCAACTTCATTTCTTTTTATAACATTCACTGCCCTGAGGTCTTCAAATTAAAAATGTCAATGAGTAAAGATATAACAGATTCAGTTGTAATATTCCTTTATAATAATAACATCTATCTTTGCCCACATGATTGTGTAAGAACTGAATAACAGCCATTAGATTACAATATAGTAAAATGTAGATTCCAAGCGATCAGTTTCTTGTTACATAATATAGATGCTGTCCTTGCAACAAATTATATTTTAAGTCAGAATTGATTGAGTTATATGTTGATTTAGGAATATCTTGTTATATATTTATATGCCATTTAGATAACGTAGAGAAAATTAAATGTAGTAATTGAGGAATAATATTATACTAGCTTTGTAATGATAATGAAGAATTTGAATATTTCAATAGAAAAAAAGAAAAATTATAGTTGTATAAGAAATAGGAGAATGTGAAGATTGTTAAATTTTTGTAAGAAAAACCAAGATGATGATATTTGGTTTAAAAATTATAGAAAAGAGAATTTCATATGATAGAAATTATTTTATTTGTTTTGATCCATAAAAATCTATGTACATAGTATGGATCTGAAAGATTTCAATCATAACTTATTAAATGTAGTACTAGGGTTGCATTTTAAAACAATAAGAATTGAAATATTCCATTAATAAAGAGTGAACCTTTCATGTGTTTTAGAAAATAAGAATAAATAATAATAATTGTCAATAAAAGTATATGTATTATTCTTTTGTTACTTTTCTGTTTACCTACAATTATTTAAATTTTTTATAGGCTATGCAGGGATTATCCAAGTTGGCGGTTTACGAATTGGAGGATTGTCTGGCATATATAAAGGTCAAGATTATTTAAAAGGTATTGTTTTTGGTTTTTTTTTAATCAAAAATAAATTATGTATGTACTTGCAGTATGCCAGTTCTGTGTATAAAAATCATTTTATATAATGTAAAATGAAGTATGCTTTAATGCTGAAAACATAAGAAAGAATTTTTTTTTTTTTTTAAATGTTTAAAAATAACTAGAAAATTTGTGTAATTATATACATCTTGCACAAATTCCAACCAGTGATACATTTTATTTAGAGAAACCTCACCTGAGGTGAAGAGCAAAAAAGTTTGCTTGAATGGTATAAAGTAAAACTTATAAATTGGAAAAACTGAATTGAATTCAGACTTTCATTCAGCAGTCATTAATAATGATTATTATATGGAGATAATTCATTTTATATACTATTGAATTCTTTCAGAACGACCATAAGAAAGCTGCAATCTATCAGCTTCAAACAACTAATGATATTTATTTTTTATTTGAGATTGATCATATTTAATTGCATTTTTTAAATGATGATATATAGGTCATTCATTAGAAAAAATTTCAGATAAATAATGGATATGTAAGTCATTTTAGAATTGAAAGTTTGTTCTTTTTAAATAAATGACCTAATTTTTCCCCCTCCTATTCATATTAAAAATAAATTTTAAGAATTCCTTGGGTAATTGTTTTGTTGAAAAAATTCTTTGTATAGTATTACTGGATTGTGTAATTTATAACACTTTTAGATCTGATTTGGGTAAAAAAATTTACATTGTTTTTTCAATGATGCAGTTTTTTTAAAAAAAAAAGCATTACTTAGGCATAATTCCATCAAGTTAAGTTTAATATTTAAATCATATAATCACCCTCCCCGCAAATTTGTTATGAATTAATCGATTATTTTATAAAGTACAGATATCTGTGAATAAAATATATTTACAATATAATTCTATTTTTAAATATTATTTTATAGGTCACCATGAGTTTCCGCCATATGACGAAAGCTCTAAACGTTCTGCTTACCACATAAGAAATGTAGAAATTTTTAGATTAAAGCAGGTATGATTTTTTTTTTCCTGATAATTTTGTGTGAATATATTTAAATATTAAATCAGATATACATAGCAATAAATCTGGCATATATAAATAAATTATTCAGCAATCTACATTTAAGTTATCAGAGCATACCATCTAGTTTCAAACTCCTTTGCAAACAGATGTGTGTGTGTGTAATAAAAAACTTATCTTTAAAAAAATCCATTCTTATATTGAAATTAAATTTAAAACTTACTTTTGTTATGTTACATTTGTTGCAAAATAATTAACTAAATATGAAATCATACATGATTCCTAATGCTTTTTTAAAAACATTGCAGACATATCTGCATAAACCAGTAACACTGATGATATATTTATTAATATAGTGTAGGACTAGCATTATTTGTTTCATTGTAGAATGAAATTATAACATTTGAATAATGCTTAGATTATTAAGCCATTTATCATAGAGAAGAATTTTATATTCTTTGATGACTAAGAAGTTCAATGGTATTTAAATCAAGTAAATCCTTGGGTGCTAAAGAAGATGGACATCATCGCCATGTTTCAAACAAGTTATTTTTTATGGAATGAATTTGAATCTCCAAAATCTTTTAATAATCTATAGCTGAAATATGTCCATCCCTATTAATTAAAGATTAGGACCAAAGGAATACTATGATATAGTTTCCCAAATCAAGAGAGTTCCACCATCATGTTTTGTGATTGGAAAAAGACAATCTGAATTGGTTTCTTTTAGCCATTCCTTTGTGTAATGAATGTGCGTTTAAATAAATTTATAAGTAAACTCTTATTGTGGTTCCAAAAAAATGCAAATACAAAGTGGCATTTCTATTCATCCATAACACATTTTTAATGCTTGTGACTCCATTGATTTCTTGTTATAGAATTTATGTCAAAAATGGTGTCTTTGAAGTGGCAGGTTGGCTATAAATGTTATACTAATGAATCTCAAATTATTATTTTGGTAATCACTGGTGTTTTTGCATGGGTGCGTATTGCTGCTGAGATTTGCTTTTATTTTTGTTTTTCATATTTCTTGATTAGAATCCTTCATAATATTCATTGGTTCTTTCGGCATTAATTTCTAATCTTAGTTCTAAGGTTTATTCTTTCAACAGTACCGGATAGGTACTATTTTTGAATCCGTCGATCTTGAAACATTAACAGTAACACCAATGCTTCAGCTAATGAAGCAGTGATAAATTGACTTCTTTTAAACTTAAACAAATCCTGCATTTTTTTATTACAGGATAATGAAACGCACATCAAAATTTTTGGCAGATATTTTTACCACCTTCTTAGACTTTTATTTGTTTAAAAAAAAAAAATTACATTAGTATTTTCATTTCTATACTATATTTTTAAAATATTGTGCTAATATGACATGTATTTTCATTATTTTGTCTCTGTTTTACGTATGTATTTAAAAGAATAAATTTGTAATATTAATTTTGATTTTAAATATATATATATAGCTATTTATTAAACGATAGAATTCTAAAATTTTAAATTACACTTGTTTTTATAATTGACTACATCTAAAAATATTTGAAATGGGGTAATAAGATTAAGACTTGTAAGAGTTTTAAAAATAATTATTAGCACAGATAATTATTTTGTCAAAACTTTGATCTTGTGCCTTTATGGATTTTTTTTTTTTTGCACATTTACTTTTTTATGTCTAGCTATTTTTTTTTTTTAATTTAATATTAGGTTGAAAGGACAAATAAGTTACTATTTTTTATATTTTTAAATATAAAGGATTTTTTTTTTTTAATTTATGTGCTTAAATTATTAATATATTGACTAATTAGTCGAAACATAAACAAAACATTTATAATAGTGTATATTTGATGACTGTAACTGAATAATTCATCACTTCTAGATAATTAAGTTCTAAGAACTGTAATCCATTAGTTTATTATGTTTATTGGTGATTAATTGAAGTATTTCAAAGACTAATGATGGGTTATAATTTTGTGAGGATTCTAAGTTGAATTATCCTAACTTAAAATACTTTATTTAAAGATGCAAATAACATATAGGTTTATTTCAAAATCAACATTATTACAGTGTATTGTTTGTTTCTATAAAAAAAAGTTTTAATCATTTTAAATGTTGTAGTATAGAGAATTTTATTTTTTAATGTTAAAAATATAATTTTTTTTTAGATTACTCGACCTTTAGATATAATCATATCTCATGACTGGCCAAGAGGCATTTATCATTATGGTGATAAAAAAAGTCTTTACAGATTTAAACCATTTTTCCGTGAAGAGGCTGAATCTAATAAACTTGGAAGTCGGCCTGGTGAAGAACTCCTGCATCATCTGCAACCTTCTTATTGGTTTGCAGCTCATCTTCATGTGAAGTTTGCTGCTATAATAGAACATAAAAAGTCTGTAAGTATTAAGTTATGTATATGTCTTAGAATAAGTGATTTTTGTTATTGATTTAATTGAAATATAAGGCTTAAGGCATGTTTCTGATTATTAAAACAAACTTTTTTTCGTCAATAAAACTGAGATAAAAAATCTCTTAACAGTGATAGATATTTTCATTCTAACCCTAGGAATGACCAGTTATTCTGATAGTATGTAATATTTTACTTCTACTATATAAAAAAAAATTATACATATAAAACTATTATATCAGAATGTAAATTGACTAATAATTAAACAACAATCATTTTAAGACTCCTTTATAAATTTATATTAACTCATTGGATGTCAGTTTCTTTCTTTCATTTTTCCTGGGTGTTAGTAAAAGAAAGATGTAAATTCTTTATATCATTAGTCTGTCTTTATGCCTGATTGTCTTTATTTCAACATTTTATTTGATAATTCTGCCTATTTATTTTTTATTAATCTTATCTTCATCCCATAAATCAGGTATTGATAATACATCAGAAATTATTGTTTAATTACATCAGAGAGTAAATTCTTTTTTAATTTTATAAGGAATGTCATAAAAAGTAATAATAATAGAATAGAACGTAAGAAAATATATGTGCATATATTATTTGAAATCATAAATTTTACCTGATCTAGTATTAATAACTGCAGCTAGTTATTTTTAGTTATAACTTTCAAGAAGTTTAACTACAAACTTGAAAATGTAGCAAGAAACTATTTATATATTATTTTGTAATCTAAATCTCTTTAAATTTTTGTCTGTCTTCAACTTGAAATATATATATATATGATACAAATTTCACTTGTTTTATATTATGTCTGCAGCAGAGTAACAAGAGTGAAAAGATAATGGTAATATTAATAAAAATATATATTTACTGAAATAATTTACTTAGATATATAAGTAATGGTGTTGATAACTACGAACTTGAAATCTATTTAAGTTAGATTATCAGCAAGTCAGTTAAATAAAATCATGTATATCTGTTATTGTTTTCTTTCCCTTTATAAAGAAAGAGATTTATTGCTGCTCTTTTTAAATCTTAACCTGCAATCAGAAATTAAAGTCACCAATCACAGAGGAAATCAATTGATAATTAAATCTGATTAAAAATTAAGTCATAAATTATAAGATTCTATGATGTGAATTGAAATCTGTGGTAGTTGAAATATGTTTACATAACTAAGGAAATTTTTATCTATGATTCACCTGATAAAAAGCAATGAATGAAGAAAAAGATGACTTCTCAAGTGAAAGTCCAATCCGGAAATCCTCTCAGGACAATAGAATTCATTCTCAAAAATTATATGAAACTAAGAATAATGCTATAAACAGTCTGCAAACTTAATTACTTTAGTTCAAAATCATTCCAATATGAGGATTGAATGAGAGCAGAATCAAATTACTATAAGAGCTTCATCAATTGTCCAATTAAAAGTTTATAGCAAATATGCTAAACAGAGATCTCATATATTTTAATCGATCAATAAGTAGTCTTACTAACTCATCTAGTCTTGTATTCTCCTCAAAATTGTTTCAACTGTTACCTGAGAAAGGTCAACACATGACTATATTAATAACTCAAAACCAATAAGGTGTGTTTATTTTATTATATTTAGTGCAAACTATCGTATATTTTTACCATTATTGAATTTAATTCACTATCGACTTTGTCATATCAAATCATGTTTTTTTTTTTAATTTTCTGCTACTGCCTGATAAATATATCATTGTATTAACACCATATGTTCTTAATTAGCCTGAGGCTAGGGTATTTACGTTTTTGATTGGTTTATATTAAAGTATAAATGAAATACTGTTGGACTAAACAATGTAATTGCTAAATAAAATGTATTTTTATTCCAAGAGAATAAATTATATAATTATTTCAGTTAATGAAATTGTATTTAATTTAATAAATTATTAATTGTAACAAGTTATTTAAATAAAGCTAATGCAAAAAGCTATTTTCTTTTTTAAAATGTGAAGATTTATTGAATACTATAGTCATTTTCAAGCTATGAATATATTCATAAAAATAAATGGAGTTGTTTTTGTTTTTTTTAATTTAGTATTAAAAAGTGTTTTTTTTTTTTTCAAGATTATAAATGGAAGTTCAAAAACAACTAAATTTTTAGCTCTTGATAAGTGCCTTCCTCATCGGAAATTTTTGCAGGTGAGAAATGATAAATCTACTATAATGCTTATGCTTAACTCTGCTTAGACTGTTTATGTACAGCATGGCTGTTGTAATATACATTGATATGTTTTAATTAAATTGTTCTTTAACACAAATATATTTATCTATACACATTGTTTGTTTGAAAGTTTATAATAATATTTTACTTGTAGTTATATGTTGGACTATTTTTATCTTCTAATTTAAGAATTAAATGCTTTAAGCAAAATTCAAAATTTATACTTTTCCAAATACACTCGACTGTTAGTAATTAATCTGCATTATTAATAATAATTAAATGGAAAAATATAAATCAAGTTTGTGAATTTTTCTAAAGACATTTAAAAATTAAAATAGTTGATGGAAATAGTCCAACATATAACTATATATATATACACGTCTTAAAGTGAGAATAATATTTTTCATTATTAAATTACATTAGCAAAACAACACAATAATAAAGTCAATTCATTCTTCGAAAATGAACATTATTCAAGATTTTAAAAATCTTAAATTCCGCTAATAGATAGATTACATTTGACTGATAATTGTTGATTATTCTTTATTGATAGATGAAATCTAGATCTGGCAAAGCATCCATAAATTTTTCAATTATATTTCTGTTTAAAATTGTGTTAAATGTTGCAGTTTTCAATATATAGATATGATTAAAAAAAGCAGCTCTCTATTCTAGTCCCATCTGTAATAAGGTTGAATAATCAGTGATTTACATCTATACTACAACTTGTTTGAAAGCATTTAAAATATTCTGATGAGTTGTCTCTTAATTAAATATGCAATAAAAACCTATGCACAAATGTATTTCCATAGCACATTAAATGCTCACCCCAAATTATTTAACAGAATCTTTTCATTTTAAGTATTAATGTATCTGCATAGTGAAAAAAAAAAACCGGGATGTTATGAGAGAAAATCTTGCTGAAGTAAGAAAGTTTTCTTATGTTACCACATGGGCAGTCTAAGCCAGTGGTGCACAATCTTTTTATACTTGGCGACTCTCATATTCAGACCAAAATTTTACACAACCCATTATATGTTGTTACCATCCTATTATAAGCATATAAGGATAGTAATAATGAAAGTTGTTTTACCACATACAAATATATTTCTTCTTCCTTGCTATTATCTTTATCAATTTCTGAAAGTTTATTACTAATTTATCCATTAAAAATTTTAATTTCTATTAGTTTCTGATTTTTTTATTTTACTCTTAAAGCTAAAATCTTAAAAATTTAAATCGCCCTAAGTCTTTGAATCTAAACACCAACCTGCTTGAACATTTATATAAATCTGACCCTAATATCCTTGATTAAGAATATTAATAATAAATAATTACTTAATTCTTTATCTTTCACAATATATGGTGTGTTCTATATATATACACACATTTTTGAATTAGGTCTAAAAGCTTTTGTGAGATTGGATAAGAAGATATGTTTTTTTTGTAATGTAAGTCACAATTGATTACCCATTGAGTGATTAATTTTCTTATGTAAAATGCTTTAACCAATAAGAGTTTTTGGTCGAATATGTTGCATATATCTTGTAATTTTTGAACACTGCCATTTTACTATATTTCTTACTGATGAAAACCAGTCTTCTGGTTGAAATATTAAAAATAGCAGTTTTACATGCAAGTAATTTTATTTCTTATTTTTGGATCTATTTTCTTTACTTAGCTTATATAAATGTTTTTTTTTTTTCTATATGTATAAGCATAATGTTTTAGCTAATAGCATTGAAAATAATCGAAAAATAAATATATGTGCATAGTTAACTAAAATTAATAATATTGCTAATCTTCAATTTTAAATATAACATTGATTATTAAATATATATTGCAGTATATTAAAAACAATTATATGAGTATTAAATTTATTCTTTATATATAGATATTCTTAAAATTTAGTCTTTCAGATTTTCAACAATCCAATTAATTGCAAGTTCTCAATTTATCTTTTTTTTTTGATACAATATAATTTTATATATAACAACCAAATTTACAATAATACTAATGATGAGTAAAATTTTAATAACATTCCGAAATAGGACCAAGCATATTTTTTACATTTAATACTCATAAAATAGTCATTATTAATAATAAAATCATATTCTTAAGTTGTCTATTTTGCATACTAATGATTATTTAAATTAATTAATTAATTAAACAAAGTTACATTATATAATATCCAGCTACTATGGAATTTAGAGCATAATTCAGACAAATTTTTGCTAGCGAAACCATAGTATTGTAAGGCATTACTTAATGTATATTTACTTGTTCTGCAAAATTTACACATTAGCCTTATGATAATGATTTATGCAAACTTATAACTCTTTTATATGTTTTTTTTTTTAAAAAAAAAACAGTTTAGTTAGTTGCAAATTAATTTGAATATATGTGTTGAAAGTTGTTTTTTATATATTATATTCCTCATCTCAATTCTTATCATATCACTACCATCTATTAGAGCAAACACTATGACCATTTTCTTTCATTATGTATGCATTTCATGAACAAGTTTCACTCATTGGATGAGCCAGAATTTGATCAGAATATTTATGCTTTTAGGCGGTTGCGATACAGTGGAGTGAAAATGAGGAATACACTGGTAAAAACCCATAAAACTTGAATATATATATGTAATATAAAAGCACATAATAATTAAGTGTTGAAATCGTCCAGAATAAATACTAATAAAATACCAGTTGAACAATATAAATTGTAATATTGCTATAGCTAGCTGAATCAATATGAGATCTCTTGTTAGAATTGCTTATTGTTATCTCGTTATTGTTAGGCTTATTTAAAAATTGTGTTTAGAATAATGAAATGCAAAATAGATATGTTATTTGTTACTAATTTTTCTCATTAATGTCTCTTTGAAGGTATATATGGTTAATAATTTTGCTTAACGAAAATGTTATATGACTTATTACTACTGCCTCTTACACATACGCATCTGTTTTAGGTTGTTGACATACAGTGTGATGAAAATAAGGCTATCAAGTTGTTTTATGATGCAGAATGGCTTGCCATTTTGAAAGCAACTAATCATCTCTGGAGTACTTCTCCATACATACATTATATGCCTGGGCCAGGAGGTTCTGAAAGGTAAAATTTTCTTTTTAATATTTTGTTAAAAGTTAATCTTTTTTACAAATTAAAATTATATTTGTTTTTTTTTTTTGTTTTGTTTTTAGGTGGGAGTTTTCTATTTCAGATAATGATTTAGAAGAAATTCACAAGATCTTTGATTATAATTTAGAAGTACCGCATAATTTCAAAATCACTACTCCTGTATTTTCTTATCACGAAAAAGCAGAAGAACCTAAAACACTTGTGAACCCTCAAACTACTCAACTTTGTTCGAAACTCAATCTTTTGGATCCCAACGACGTTCATTTAGGTGGAAAAGTTTCACCAATTTCTCACATCAGTTCTTTTATTAATGAAATAGAAGCAAATGTTACCAAGACACCAGTTAAAAATGAGACTACTTTTATAATATCTGAGGAAGATGAAAGTGATGAAAAGCTAGATTCTAGTTCTTCTGTGAGCTCGTTATCTTCTAAAACTGAAGACATAATTAATTCATCAGTCAACATTGGTGAGAGTAGTTCAGAACAATCATCATCATCAGATAATAGTAATGTAAGTCATACTGAAGGATCAGAAGAGGAACTTGTAGAATCACGTTTTTCTTCACATTATTTAAATACCAGTTCATTTGATTCTGATATTCATTCTGTTAGTAAACTATCATCTAGTAGTGGCAAAAGATCAAGTGATGATACTGATATAGTTTGCCAGCCACAAGGAGTGAAAAAATTCAAACAAAGGAACAAAGCTATTTATGCATCAAATAATACTGATGATGATGACAGTTAATGATATACAATGTTAGTTGATTAGCTATAATATTGTATGTTCATTTTAAAAATGAATTTGTAAAACATTAGCATAACATTTATGCTTTTTTCTTATTTATTTATAAAAATACAAAACATTTTTTTAAGGACTCCCAAATTGGAACATTTGAGAGAATAAATTTTAAAGAATTTTTGTATATAATTTTTTTTAAATATTTTATTTTTTAATAAATTCATTCAAAAGTAACAATTAATAAATAATCATGTATTCATTTTATGACACTCTTGATTGGTTTTATATATATATTCCAATTTGAGTTTTAAAGCAATTTTCATCTGTTTCATCATTTTCATGTATAGGCAAAGAAACTTGTTTAGGTTTAAGCGTTAAAAGAATATTTTCCTTCATTGCTTCTTTGATAATATTGTAAATAGTATTTTCCAATACTTCTTCTGTAATATTGCCAACTTCGGGTAACCTAAAAGAAAAATATAATATTTTAATAATAAATTAAATAAGTCTTTTCTTTTTTCAATCTGCTTCATGACTTTAGTTAACAATTAAATCAACTTTTTAAATATTTATAAACAGATCTTTATAACTGCCTGCAAATTCAAAATGCCTAACTGAATCAAAATATTCCAAGTTTCAATATTAACATTTTTAGAAGAGTTTTCTATTTAAACAAGATATGGGTGTTACAATGTTTGTGGAATTTAAATGGATTATAAATCTATAATGACAGATTTATAATCCATAGAAGAAATACAATATTCATTCAAAATAGAAAAATTAAGGATTTATAGAAATATTGGGTATGCCGTATCTCAAAAAGAAAACCATAAAATCTTTTTTGGTATGATTTTTTTTTTTTGATCAACTATTAGGGAATTTTATAAAATTACCTTTGTATGCTGGATAATTATTCACAATTAAAAGATATATTTGGATGGCTGATGTGGAACAATCCTATGTTGTTGTTTTTTTACATTCATTAAGAACTGTGTACCCAACACTCAGATAGCCAGAAAAATACATTTTTTTCTTTTGAAACATTTCAGTGAGCATGACATAAAGAGAATGAGCTGCTGATATGGCAAATCAAAATGGAATCCAATGCTTAAAAAATTTACATTTTCTATCAAAAGGTCAATTAAAGATATTCATAAAATCCACAAAAGGAAAATAATTATAAATTTACTGTCAATTTTAATCAAGGTCATGAGATTTCTTTGTGTGGAAGAATGCTTCTACACATCAATATTTGTTAGGATAAATTGTATGATTCAATTTTTTAATGGTAGAAATTTAAATTACCATAAAATTAGCAGCATCTAATATTCTTGGAATGTTAATAATGCTGAAGTGGGGTCAATATGTGAACTGAGTAAGTGATTTTCAATTAAGAAGCCCAAATCTGATAAGAGTGCAGTTGATTTGAGTATAAAGATAAACATCTTTATCCAAAAGTTTTGTTAATCACAATAACAATTTATTTAGCAATGAATTAATATGGAGCAATCTGGATCATTGTTCTGATAATGCACTTATATGGTGTCTATATATCTAAACTTTGTTTAATGTTAATAAAAATTCATATTTATAGTGCTGCTTACTGAAGAATTAATTTTTTTGTATATGAAATACATAATGGAATGCCAAGATACTTTGACGGAAGCCTTGAGAAAATTATTCAACAATCATACTATTGGAGGGGGAAATAGTAACACTAATTATGTTTCTACTCAAAGAAGCAAAAATGTCAGAAATATAGATCTGCTATTGTATGAAATAATAAAAAAATGCAGAGTATACTTAGGATTCTCCTGAGTAATACCTCTCATAATTCAGCAAACTGATCAGGTTGACATTAATTTCTTATTGTAATTAGTGAGTGGATATATGAGAATTTGCTCATTAGTAATGGAAGAGTCTTTGTAAGTTGACGTAATCCTATCCTGAATATTGGATTCATACCAATGCTGATCAATATATGTATGACAATTTAGCAAGTAGAATTGGGTGATTTTATGAAGTGTTTAAAAATTCCTAGTGCTTTCATTGGAGAATATTTCTTTCTTGAAAGATATAATGTTTCATAATCAATACTAGTGAAGAAGTCATGAATATCTTCATTCATTAGATCTATGTAATCACTCTGAATTATTGGTTATGAAAACTCCATCAGTAACAACTTAAGAATGGGTTCAGACATGTCTTAGCATATATAAATACCCAATAGTTAACTATTTGTTAAAAGAACACCCTACTGGTAGATGCACTGCACAGTAGATCATAAAGTTTCCAATCGGTTTGCTTCTGATGTAGATAGTGCATAGCCCTCTATCATATATGATACATCATCTAAAGTTTACATAGCCCTCTATCATATATGATACATCATCTACACTTTTTCCTGAATTTACTCTTGAATATAAATCAAACTGTTTGTTATAACTGTCATTGTGAAATACAATACTATTATTAAAGTTTACAATATGTTGGCCAACATTTGATAATCAACCATTAGCTTCAGATCTTACCATACATTAAAGGTATTGTCCAATTCATAATGAAATTCTATTTTCAGACACAGTCAAACTTCTGCTAATTTTTATACCATGACTGATAACCATCTGGAAGCAAAGAGGTAAAGTTAATGGGGTTACCTGAAATTTACCTTGTCAATATTATATAAAATAAAACTTTTCAGTTTTGGGGTGTGTCTTGACATAAACTCTTAACAAAAACTGTTTGTAGATTTTTTTAATGTGATATTTGATTTGGAGATTTTATAACAAAAGCATGATGATATTATTCATAGATTATACTGATTCATGTCATTGGAGCTGTTTGTTGGTTTTCTTTTGAAATTTTTAACTTATGAGCACATAGTTCTATTAACATCATAATTTTCAGCCGTCATAATAGGATAGATTTGCACATTAATGTTATAGACTTCCAAAAAGCTTAAGTGATCCTTTGTCTTTAGCCACATCTCACCAAGAAATAGATAATGAATTTTTAAAACAGATTTTTTTTTTCTCAAAATATGATTTATTAACATAATATTAATCTTTGAATTTACATGTTATATGTAGTGATATACAAGATTCAAATTATGATTTACAATGCAGAACTTGATTTACTGAGTGAACAGAAAAACCTTGAATTGTACATGCATATATCTTGCCATTCATAGCTTCTCTCATAGTTTACTAAGTAACCTCTGGCCTTAATGGCAACTAGGTAGATCACAGCTGCCAAGAATCACATCTTCCCCACCATGCAGATGAGAAAGTAAAAACCCGTACTAATCCCTGTAGCACCCATGTCCAGCCCCCTCCCCCTCCTAAGGAGTAGGAACCAGCCCTCCCCCTCCTAAGGATTAGGAACCAGGCCTTGGGGTATTTCCAAAGCTCAGACTCTCTCATCCAATGCCCTTACTAATCCCCACAGCATCCGGATCCCCTCCAAAACCCAGGCTTGTGAGACCTTCCAAGCACCAGAACCTGCCATCCAGATGGCAGAGATGAGTGGTACAGCAGCCCCGATTTGAAGTTTAAACCATAGTAGAACTCTCTGGCCCGAGTCATCCAAGCATGAGATTCTCACATCTTCACAGCCAAGACAAGCAATGCTGCAGCACTAATCAAAAATGTAAATCTCACATGCTTATATCATATGCTATCTACAGATTATCACATAGTCTAATAACCAACCTATGAATCATATAGAGAACAAAGAGACTAAAACCACAATGTATTACATTATCTCCACTGTCCTGAAGATGAGAAAGATGAAACCTATACTAATCCCCATAGCACTTCACATCCCAGTCCCCCTGTAAGAACCAGAGTTCAGGCCCCAGGAATAGTTCCAGTTCTTTTTGGAAAGAAAATTCATGATACTTGTAATGTAATTAAGCTTTCATCTTTATTTATTATGCATGCAAGTAATGGATTTTGAATAGCATTGCAAGCTTCAGTATATAACATTTAACTAATCTTTTTTATTGCATTACCAAATGTATATCATTCAATACTAAATCATCCATGCATTTTACTGGGGCAATCGAAACTGTAAAATAGGGCGGTAAATAAAGTTTTATGTAAGAGTAGTAAAGTGCATGGATGATTTAGTATTATATGATATATAACATTTGTTTGACTTAGCAATATTAGTACTGTATATAACTTTAGGAACATTGTCAACACTATAATTTAAGCTATCATTTTAAACATTTTGGATAAATTTTTTTGAACAAATTGTTCTTAAACATGCAATATGATAGTGACTTACTTGATTAGCTTACGAGGAATTTTCTCGAATGATCTTTCTCCACCTTTAATGCCACATTTTAAGTATTTATTGGAATTTAAATGATGTTTAAAAACCTCACATGATCACTATTTAAACAACTAAACATCATATGGTCATCATCTCTTATACTAGCACATAATTGTTATTAAACAAGGCAAAACTGTCCATACAGTAGTGCCAACCAGAGTAATCAATGGATGCCAGAAGGCTTGTGCATAAAATCCCTATCTAGTGCCTACTCATCCAATATCCCCAGACTAGTTTCTGGCTTGTGGCCTTCGTCAGTGAGGAGCCTTGGATTTGAGAGCACTGCACCTAGATCATAGGATCTAATGCAACCCTCCAGCAGCCATCTTTTAACTCAACTACAAAACTATGAGAATGAAATTGAAAACATAATATTTTCAATCTAAGCTCAATAGGTTATATAGCCAGAAACTAGTCTGGGGATATTGGATGAGTAGGCACTAGATAGGGATTTTATGCACAAGCCTTCTGGCATCCATTGATTACTCTGGTTGGCACTACTGTATGGAGAGTTTTGCCTTGTTTAATAACAATTATGTGCTAGTATAAGAGATGGTGATCATGTGATGTTTAGTGGTTTAACACCAATCCTGCCTAATAGGATAGTGATGGCTATGGTTGTTAAAGAGCCAAAGACACCAAATTGTATGGGTGCTGAACTGAGTTCAGACCCATATGACTATATAAGCTATTGAGCTTAGATTGAAAATATAGTGTTTTCAATTTCATTCTCATGGTTTTGTAGTTAAGTAGAGACAAAAGGTAGCTGCTGGAGGGTTGCATTAGGTGCAGTGCTCTCTGATCCAAGGCTCCTCACTAATGAAGGCCACAAGCCAGAAACTAGTCTGGGGATATTGGATGAGTAGGCACTAGATAGGGATTTTATGTACAAGTCTTCTGGCATCCATTGATTACTCTGATTGGCACAGGGTGGTACTACTGTATGGAGAGTTTTGCCTTGTTTAATGATCACTCTTTCTTATGCTAGTACATAACTGTTATTAAAACAGGCAAAACTCTCCATACAGTAGTGGCACTACTGTATGGAGAGTTTTGCCTGTTTTAATTCAAATGATTAATATCACTGCTCTTTCTTGAGTGACAAATTCTGCTAATATTAGTAGCAAGTCATTATTCTTTTATAACTACCATATATCAGATCAGGATTCTGACACATTAATCTCTTGTAATATAAACATTTCTTGGTTTGACCATTCTTTATTTTTGTATTCTATCAGAATAAATGCTAGGAAATACTGCAATTATTATGTAATTAGTAGAGCTATATTTTACATTATAAATGATAAATATCCTCTAGTGTTTATTATTTAATTAAGATGTTATATTGTTACAGTTCAGAATTTGAATATTATATAACTTATCTTAATTGAATAATGAGCTTAATGCTTTGTTACATCAGGTTCAATAACATTAAAAATAAAAAGAAACTAAAAAATTTTGGCTGAATATTTTTTAATCCCATTTTCTTTTATAAGAGTTTAGTGGAATTTTATTATCCAAATGGAAAATTTGTTTTTAATATTTATAAATTAAAAAAAAGCATCTTGATCAAGGCTGTGTAATCAGAAATTTATGATGATACTTCAATATCATCAATTTCTAAAATTTATTTAAGTTTCTGTTATGTTTTAGTATTTATAAAATAAATTTGGAATAACAAAAATAGATGATAAAGTTAGTATTTTTAATGCCTTTAGATGGAAGTTATAATCCATATTTTTTTATTTAGAATGAAAATCAACTTAGTGGAATTGGAAACCTAAGGATATATTTGAGATACTGGTACAAAATTTTGTTGATAATTCTAATAAGATTAAAATTATAATTGCAGGATTTGTGCCTTGATTTGCTTCCATTTATTCTAAAGAATGCTACTGTTTCCCAGAAAATAAGACTGAGTCTTATATTAATTTTTGCTCCAAAAGACACCTTGGGGCTTATTTTCAGTGGATGTTTTTTTCATATACAGAAATCTACATGTATTCATGTACAAAAATATACATTTATTCAAAATCTCAAATCAACTTCCGAATATGTTTTTTTAGCAATGTCCTCTGTGAATATTTGAATTTTCAGCTAGTGATATGCACTGGGAAATTTACATTTATTTAAATACAAACACTTGATAGGATCAAAATATTCCATTTAAATCTACCATTAAATCAAGTGTTAATGGAAGACTTATGAGATAAGAATGGTAAGAAAATGATTAAAATTAAAAATGATAATCCATACAAAAGCAAAGAAAAAATGCAAGCACAAAAATTTAGAAAACATGGCTGTATTTCACACCACATTAAGTACTACTTACAATGCACACATTGAATTATGAAGATTCATAAGACAACCACATCCATTATCAAGGGTGCACATTGTAAACACTTTCCAAATTACTCTTAATAATCCCATTTGAATATTCTTTTTTAAAACTTTTCTTAAGAAGAAAGATTGATTTAACTTCAACTAAACATTAATTAAAATCATTTCTATTATTTAAACACTTTTAGGAAGAAAAAAAACCATCCACGATCAAACTAAGTCAAGCATTCTAAATCTAAGAAATATAAATAAGAGCCTAGAATTACATAAATGAAATTATAAATTGTCATATATTTTAAAAGTTTTTTAAATTATTCATAAAGTCAATAAATTGATTATCTTAATTTAAGTTCAAGATTCGGCTAAGAAGAAATTGTTTCTCTATGCATATAGAAATATGTTTGTTGAAAATGTTCAATGAGAAAATACATATATAACATTATAATTTATATTATCATTTATTTAAAGCATTAATGTCAATAATATTTATACATTCATTTCTTTATAATTCAATATATCATATGTTTCAACAAGCAAATAGAAATTTGTTCATCTGGCTGACAATCTTAACTGGGGCTTATTTTCGGAGGAACACAGTAGTAATGAATATAGACAACAGTTGCCATTGAGATATTTTCAAAGCCAGTTCAATTCAACACAATGGATGATTACTTACGAGTTTTCTTGAAGATTATAATAGTCGATATCTAAAGCACTTTTGAAATATTCCTATGTTTTATTTTTGGCCATAAAGTTTAAACATAAATTAATGGATCAATCAATTTTTTTTTTTTTTGCAGTAAATAGTGTTACATAAAATACTTCTTACCTAGCTCATTCATATTACTTTCATACTAAATTTATTACATTAATATATTGTATTCCTTTTTTTTTTTTTTGTACGTTTTTTATTTTTAATGACTTATTGCTGTTCTTTGCAGTTTCAGTTATCAAGCAGTTTTTTTTTTTTGTAATTTGTACAATCAGCACAATGATTGATATTTGTCTGACTAATCCAGATTAATCTAGGCCTAATTGGGTTGTCTACGAATCAATTATTCAAAACAAAAATTCTCAACCCATGATTTGAGAAAATGTTCAAGCTTCATCCATCCCAGATTCAAACCTGGATCTGAAAGATGAATGCCATAATAACTTTGCTGCAAAACAAATATATCCATTTATTTATTCACTTTGGTTAACTTCTGAAGTTTCTTACACATTTTTCTGGAAGAACAATGTATGGTTTAAATAGTGTAGCTATCGTTGCTATTATAACTTTTGCTTGGATTAATTATTGTTCTTGATAATAAAATTCTCTGCCAATTATTTAACAGTGAATTAAATCTAGTATAACAATTAATGTGATTCATTTCTAGAATATGGTTTAAACAAATCTGTAGGACTAGAACAGATAACTTTCTAAAGTATGTTAAAATTATCAAACATTATGTATAGTTAAATTTTCTGTTTTCTATGATTATTTATCTTTACAATTGTTCAGGATATAGTCATTCATCTAGTATAAAAAAAGTTGCTCTTCGTGGTTTCGTATTGTTGATCAGGCAATTAATTATCCCATTCTGGTTATTCTTTTATTAGAATCTAGTAATTTACTTTTTGACTGAAATATACTATATTTAGCACATCCTACTATGAGATGAACTAATTAAAACAAATTTGATAACAGCATCTAAATTTATCCTGAAGAAAATCAAATGACATGTACCTTTTACTCGGTGAATAGATTTTTTATTTTTTTGTGCCAATGTTTTCAGTTCATCTTTAGTCCAATGATTAACTTTTTTTGATCCACATGAAACATTTTATTTCTCCAATTAGTTCTTTGTGGTCTACTTATAATCATTCAATCCACATTATTTGAATAATTTCAAACTCCAGAATGTTATTTGAACTGATTTATAACAACTTCTCATATCTGGGGCACCCAATGATTACTCTTAACATCAAACAATTTAAGATATACATTGCTGCAAAATGGGTTCTACTACTAAACCAATTGTATACAGAATAAATATGTAATTTTTATCATAATAGACTTTTAATTTAAGAATTTCTATTAGTGGATATTAAATGCTCTCCATCTAAATTAACTAAATCTAATTGTCCTGTATGTTAAAATGAATGATGGATACAGAATCATCTATCAATTATTATATCTAGCCAATATATCATTACTCCATAGTCAAATAACAACACTATATTTTTATATGTTAATTATCAACTTAATTTTCATATCTATTGCACAGTACTCATAAATTTAGCTGATATGTTCATTACAGATGACTCCTCCCTGCTTTCAAGGCAGTTTGGACATTTTTGTTTCACTGATTAAATAATAAAGTGAGCTGATTTGGAAATAAAACAAATATTGCTTTCTTACCTCACAAAACTATTTTCTGAAATTGTTTCTGTTTTTGGTATGAATTCTTCAGTTTGGGATTTGATTTTTGACCGTATCATATTATCTATATATTCCTTTGGACTTAAAAATTCTTCACTTTTCATATCATTTTCAGTAGTTTTTACTGTTGACTGTTCTTCTTCCCTTGGTAGCTCTTGCAGCAATTCTACCTCAGAGATCGACTCTTCCGTATCTATATCTTCCTCGTCAAAAAACCAAGATTTCACCATACTTACCTAAGTTTAAAGAAAATCGCAGTGAAAAACAAAATATTAATATTTCTTGTTATAAATTTAGTCTTGTTTTTTATTATTATTTTTACCTTTTTTTCTCTGACAAACTGACAGAAATAAGGAACTTCATCAACTAAGCTTTCCATAATGGACATGAATTCTTCTGTATCCATTAGACTTCTAAAATAACATTGCACAACCAGACTTTACAATTGTTACTTACGGATAAATCATTAAATCTATAAAACTTAATTAATATTAAATATATATAAATAAAATCAACATAATTAAGATATTAAAACAAAAAGTAATAGAAAATTAAATTATTTGCTCTGTCTTATCATATGCAAATTAATTAAATTGTTCTGAAACTTTAAATGCATATGATCATGTGAAAAAAACTGGTCAAAAGATCAATATTACCCATATTTAATATTGAATTAAATATATGCAAGCAGATTAAATTTACACACTAAAACATTCTTACTTTCCTAATATAACAACAGACATTGGTGATCTTTCATTTCTTGATCTTGAAATCTTATGAATTTTGAAAACCACTTTATATCTTAATTAAAATTATGTATTTCATATTTATCAAAATGTTTCATTAATATTGTCTAAATTTAAAATCCTGCTTTTTTTTCTTATTTAAATCAATATGCTGTGTATGCTTAATAATTAGTTATTATTTATAAAGCACATGTTAAGAAAAATACAATAATGGAAACCATGTGAAATTATGATCACTTCAGAGAATGTGACTTTAATAATAAATAAAAAGGATGAGCCATCTAGTCCTCCTATTGCTTCACTATGTTAGATTATGTAATGAATAAGAAATAGCTGAAGATCAGC
Organism: Epiperipatus broadwayi; assembly: GCA_028023455.1. Taxonomy (NCBI): domain Eukaryota; kingdom Metazoa; phylum Onychophora; class Udeonychophora; order Euonychophora; family Peripatidae; genus Epiperipatus; species Epiperipatus broadwayi. The sequence goes on from JAQFVV010006329.1 coordinate 3,524,767, forward strand.
AAAGGATGGTGGAAAAATCCTGCCTTCATCATTTGAAATAATGATCAATTGAGAAAATCTTATCTATCTAGTCTATAATCAAAAAGGTTTTAAAATTTTGGCCTCCTATAATGATGAAAATATCTGCTTTGATTCTTCACATTCTGATGATTCTGAATACCCAAATTTAGGTATAGAACTCACCAGGATAATATGACGAAAGATATAAATTATGGATCTAATAATGAATATACAGTCTCCAATAGTGGCTATCTCTATGATCCTGAACCAATCAGTTCCATCACGCATTCAAGTGTGACTCATAAGAATCAATCTATATTTTACAAAAATTCTATTTGGCTGTATTGAATCATATTAACATTGATGAGGATGAACAAATCGCTAGTTGGTTATATTTCCTTATCACCTTATACCAAAACAATTCTCAGAGAATAAAGCAGAAAACTCTATAGAATTTAGATCTTTAATGCCATTTTCATTGTTGAAAGAATGCCTTGAATTAACTTGCACTCTGACTACATCATCCTGAGATCAGTATCTTTTCCTTAAATTCTCAGCTAAACATAGTTCTCTTGGATATCTAAGTTTGGAATGAGCATGAGAGAACAGACAACTAGATTTGAAAGCAAAACATATAAGGAAACAAAAAAAAAATTATTTACAATAAAAAGTATTTACAATTGCTACAAACTACTTTTGTATCAATAAAATAAATATAAATGAATATTAAAAAAATAAGATGCATTCAGAGCAACGTAAGATCAGTATAAACTTGATTGAATATGACTCCATTAGCTCCAATATGCTCACATGAACAATTGCTTTTCACATAATTATTAATATTAAAGAAAAATACATAAACATAATAAATATTAGGAATAAAATTTAAAAAGTTAAAATATATCGAAATAATATTTAAAGGCTTTTTACATAGATAAAAAAGCAAATCTTATCAAATATATTCACAATTAGTGGTTAAACCACTAATATCACATGTCCACCATATCATATGCTTTCACAATCTGTTAACATATTAGTTTTCTCCATATATATTGCCACATAATGTAAGCCATACTAACTGATGGATGGTAGAAAGTTAGTGAGTAGATATTAGGGGTTTTAATGCACTAACCTAGTATCCACTGATTACTATGGTTTCCACTAGATGGCAATATTATATAAAGATGTTAATGTGTACATTCAGAGTTCTGATTTTTTTTTTTTTTCTAAGTGATTAAAATAGATTCAACACTGCTGTGTACTGCCATGATGAGTACAATGGTTGTGATAAGGGTGGACTGACAAGCAGAAATAAATTTAATGCCAGAAATTTGAGTAACTAACTTTGATGTTTATTTGCCAACAAGTTAATAAAGTAAATGTGGTTACACAATATTAAATATTGCTTACATGTAATGAATAATATTAAATGTTAAAATTCAGCCATAGAAGCATACTAAATCATAATAAGGTCAGGATGACCTGTAAAATTTCCTACATCCACTTTTGAACCTTCGTTGGTGGAGTGTTTTTTTTTTATGCAGACTTAAAACTGGGGGAGAGGGTGAAAGAGGTGTTTCTGGACTACTTCAAAAAGTGACAAATTGGTTTAGACCATTGCATTAAATAGACTATACTTTTTAAAGTGATTCAATTTGCAACACCTAGTTAACTTTACTATAAAGAAGTATTTAATTATGATGATTGTAAAGTATAGAGAAAGTAATAAAGTCCAGTTGTGATGTGAAGGGAAATTTATTACATTTCAGCAGCATTCTCTCACCAAACATTATTATAAATAATGCTAGATTTTAAACCTAAAAAAATTATAAATAAACCTTTATTTATTGCTTAAATATTAATTAAAAATATATCATTTCCTTAAAAAGAGTATTTTCCAGAGTAACATAATATTGTAATCTGTTAAAATATGCCATTTCCATGTGACTTCATCATCATCATTAAAGAAAGCAATTGAGACATTATAATTTTGAGGCATAGGTCTTAAAATTAATTAAATAAATAGGTGATAGAAATAAAAAATTACGGATTTATTAATTGAGTATAAAACAATTTGACTTTAAAAAAATATATGCAGTCAATATATATATATTAGATTTATAAAAAGAATTTCATACTTTAGCTTGTTCACAAATGATGCCTTAAATTGAGAGAAGGTAAGAATATAAAATATCTCGATCATTGTTTTATTTTTTTTTAACAAACAATTTTATTAGCAAAAAAAAAATTTTTTTTACAAACTTTAAAAAGTTGATATGAAATTTAATTGGATATTTTATAGTTTATCATCACAGACAAATTTAAATTTTATTAGCAAAAAAAAAATTTTTTTTACAAACTTTAAAAAGTTGATATGAAATTTAATTGGATATTTTGTAGTTTATCATCACAGACAAATTTAATGGTGTATAAATTACAAGTATATTTTGTAAATACATAACAAAATTATAAGATAAATAAATAGAGGATTGGAAGTAAGACCAGACTCTATTTAGCATAAACAATGTCTGGAGGGGCAAACACCATGTCTCTATTTTTAATCTTTGAAATTTATTTAACAATAATTGTAATTTCTTACATGTAGGTTAAAGCAAAAATAGTATCTTAGGAACCAAAGGCATAAGCAGTATATGATTATTAAGATCGATATAAGCAGCAATGGATTTGATTAAGGATTGAAAAACATTAATTTTACTGGATGGCGGCTTACCAGTAGGGTTGACAACAAATTTCACATCATTAAAGTAATCAGAGACAATTTTAAAAATAGTATTAAATTGATTGCTAAAAATAAAAGATTGAATGAAGCAAGAAACTATTGTCTTTGACATGCTTCTTTAAGATTCTAATACTGATTGCAATGGCTCTTCATTCCAAATCAGTTTGGAGAAAAATGAATTAATCTTCTTGAAAGCATTAGTATAGTTAATAATGGGTACATAGTAAGTCATTTTTGGGAATATCAGGATATTGATAAAGGAGATTTTTTCATAAAAGGAAAGAAATGCTTGAGACCAGGATTTAGTTACATTTTCAGATGTGAGGAAAGACTTTTGAATAGATGTTCTCATAGCACTCATAGACTTATAAATGGAAAAATCCAATATAAAAAGAAATAAACATTGGAACAGAAAATGGTGTATTGTTTAATTCAACTTATGACAAAGGGGATCAATATTAGCATGTACCACTTTCTATGATAAGTAGGGGGAGCATCTAAATTGATTTTGATAAGGAAAATTGGGTATTTTGGTTCCAGAATTTGAATTTTTTATTACTTAATTATTGGTGATAGTAAGAAGAGATGGTGATAATTGAGGTTGACTAGCACTATGGATCATGTTATAAACCTACCAAAAGAATATTTTCCTAGAGAATGTATGATTATTAAGATCAACATAAGCAATACATGATTATTAAGATCAATATAGCACTTTATAGATTTATAAGTGGAATGTTATAGGGGGAAACAATGAAGGGAAAAGTAACACTATTACCAGAGAATACATTCATATGGATGACTTTATGAAGGTTAAACTGAAATTTATAGGGTGCCATAAAATAGAAATAAGTAAAGGAACTTCTTAGAGGGGAGAAAAATGATATCTACTTGATTGCTTTATCAATAAGTGGAATATAGATACAAGGCAGTTTCCCCTTTATTTCCAGGATCAGCAGATTTATGTAAATAATAAAAAAGTCCTCAAAGATGAATCCTGTGAAATAGAATTATAGGGTTTGAATACTGGCATAATACCATTAAGAGAGAGAAAGATTTCTCTATTCATTACAAGCTAAAATATACAGAATGGGAAATAGAATGTTATGCAATGGTAATACTTCAATGAGGGTATCAATAGGGACAGAATCAAAAGGTGATGAAATATCAAGTAATATTATGGGGCCATCTGTTCTAATGGCTGTAGCTTGGTCAATAACAGGTTCAAACAGAGTGATAGCAGAATAATAGATTTTATATTATCCTTAAATGACTTTGATAAGTAAAATGGCATAGAGAGAGGATGAAAGTTACTAAGAAAAGAGGGAAGATAATTTTTCTTGAGAAATGGAACTAAAGAAACTGGATACAGCCTATCGATATGATAAATTTGTTTATAAAGAAAGTTAAATTCATAATGATTGGTACCATGAAAAAAACTAATATGCAAATACTGGGAGTTCAGAACAGCTGAAAGTTTTATATTAAATAAGTATGCATCAAGATACATTAAAACATCACCCACTGTTATATATAGGATTTTAAAGATTGCCTTGTCCATCATCACAAAAATATGATCTAATGAACACAAATATTCACTACATTAAAATGGCTCAAAGTTCATAATTTCAAAATATAAAAACATAGTATATATTCAATTAATCTGTCATAAAAATAAATATATTCAAAAATATTTTAACAAAATTGGCCATGAACATATAAATATTTGGAGGTACTCTCTCCTACGGCAAGCAAATATAAAAATTCTTGATGCAGTTACTTAATCCATATAAGTATAATTTTCATTTTCAAGTTTTTAACTAGCATAAAATATTTTACTGATAATATATTTAGTTTGTGCTCGCAGCCATTTTGAAATCTAAAAACCGCTGACACATCCAACTGACAAATATCATAAATATTAAATAAAAGTACTTTAAAATCATATTTTAGAAATTATAAGCAAGTAAAAATAATATTCTTTATTTTATTAGGCCTTTTTTTTTTTTTAATTTACCTTCATAAAATATTTGAAACATGATGGCACAAAGTGCCAGAATATGCTGGGATACGGAAGGATGGTTTGGCCGATATGAAGTATCATTCAAAAGATACAGAAATCTGATCAAACCAAGCTTATAATTTCCAAATACTAAAAGATTATACTATATTCCATATGAAATAAAGCATATTATTTTTACTAGCTTATAATTTCTAAAATATGAATTTAAAGTACTTTTATTCAATATTTATGTCATTTATCGGTTGGATGTGTCAGCGGTGTTTTTGACTGGTCTTTAGTTTTCAAAATGGCCATGAGAATTGGCACCTACCAAAAAAATGTTTTTGTCATTAAACATGTGCTATCAGTGAGTTAAATGAACAAAATTTGGTAAACTTTGAATAATGATTCAGAAAATTATTAAAGTTCCTGGAAAAATTCACTAAACTTAAAAACAAAAATCCGATTATTGCTTACTTTCATTATTAAAGTTATAAGAAACTTCAAATTGTTTCAAGGATGTGGCAATTTTTAAGCAGAAAAGTATTTAAAATCCAGCTGTAAGTAGAGATATTAAAGAATAAAATACTAAAAAAAAAAAAAATTATTTGCTAGCTATTAGGTTAGGGAATTTGTAAAAATAGATTTTCTCTCTCTGGATTGTATGCAATTTTAATTAATAATTTATCAATAGGTATGCAAGGAATAAAAGAAAAGAATATCCCTGTATCAAAGAGCATCCACGGAATGAACTCTATCCTTGCATATTAAATCATCATCAACCATTAGCAATCCACTGCAGGATGAAGGTCTCTCCAAGTTTAATCCATTTTCTCCGATCTTTAGCTTCTCTTCTCCACATCACCCCTGCACACTTTCTTATTTCATCCATCCATCTCACATGTGGTCTCTTTCTGGGTCTTTTACAATCTCTTGGCATCCCGTTTAAAATTTCAATTGTCCATCTATTATCATCTCTTCTGGCAATATGTCCAGCCCAACTCCACTTTAATCTTTTAATTTTTCCAATGAGGTCAGTAACAGCTGTTTGTTCTCTTACCCATACATTGCATTTTTGATCTCTTGTTACTAAACTAGCTGTTGAATCGGACTGTTCACTGACTTCAAGTTAAGCTAAGTTTAAT